>VTPC01001098.1:7624-222791 GCA_011009095.1 Ignelater luminosus
ACCTTCAATTTTTACAGTACATATATAGTAAATGCATACAGTATTGCTCTTTTTCATTAATAATAACAGCTTTTGTGCGATTTCTTGCAATATTTTTACTGTAGAGAACAATACAGTCATTCTTGAGTTGAAAGATTGTTTATTTTACTTTTTTCTGATAATCCGACCTTTTTTGCGTTCCGACCATACCTACAGTCCCAAAGATGACGGATTAGAGGGGTTCTACTGTAAATAAATTGAAAGTACTTGTATACATTCAAGACTTATAACAACGATATTGTCACATAATAATTCTCTATTTGCTTTAGGTTTTTTAATTCGACATCTCTATTTGTTTTGGTTTACCTCTGCATAATCTAATATCTTCCTTCATTTCTGCATATTTGTTTTTTATAGTAATTAACAAGCTTCATTCACAAAAGCAAGAACTAGGATTGGACAACTTGGATTCTTTTCTGAATTTCTTTTCTATGAAGCATAAAGCTTCAAAACATCTTTAAAATTGTCTGAGTGCCTGACAATGTTTTGTATATTTTAATCTGTCTTAAATACGTGACATCAAAAGTTTCCCAGAAAACCTATTGTTTGCAAACCTTGATATAAGAAAAATGAAGTAAATGCTTGGCGATGTCCTCCTTTAAGCTGTTCGCTGCAGTACATCTTTTCGATCTTATACACACACAAATTTTTCAGATTCTGGAGAACAGACATTAGTAATGACATAGTTAGCTACAAAAATTGATTTATGCTGTGTAACGATCATTTTGTGCTCGTTACATAACGTCAGTTGTGTAATTTAGCTTTCAGTTAATTTGACTGCGATTTCACCTTTCTCCTTACCTCAGATTTCTTATTCTACAAACAATTTTGAGATGTAGTTTTTTCAAAACTTTATCTCTGTTACCTTGATGCCCTGTTAGGTAGAATTGCTTTGATTCTAAATTCCTAATTTGTTTTATTATCGCTTACTCAAAGCTTGCTTAGTCCCGTTTTAGGAATTTATTTGCCTTATAAAAACTTAATTTGTATGTATCCTTCTTTATTCGTTTATGACGTTTGATAAGGCTGCGTTAAGAATTTAATTTAAATATCGAAGTTTACTTTCTTAAATCGGCGAACTTTAATTTATTGTGGTCTAATTAATTTCGTCTTGGCTTGATTTGAAACCGAACGAGGAATCTTCGTACAGAATCTTACGTCTGTTTATTTAATTCTTTTATAAATGCAAGATTTATTTTGAATTTAACTTAATTATACTATCTTGGTTGATTAGGATGTATGCAGACGAGCTATTTTGATATAGATTACGTTTATTTTTCGACCTAATTTTGGCTTTTATTAGTTTTTTGAAAAATCTTTTCAGATCTTCCTCATAATTTTGCGCCTCGAGAAAACCCTAGTTTAGTAATTGAATTCTCTTTAAAAGGCTTGAAATTTCTATTCCTATATATAAACATTTTTTACTTTTCCTGGTGTATAGATAAGACTCTGTAATTTAAAGATTTTCTTTAATTTCTAATTTTAAGGTTACCTGTAATGTTATTTTGAATTAACGCGTAAACATTCGACTTCTATCTTAATTTAATTTGGAAGTAGATGTTTATTTCTCTCATTTCTATTATAAAATTTACATTGGTTTATTTTATTAAATAGAAATTCATTTATTGGGACGTTTATTTTATTTCATAAAATTATATTTCTGCGTCGAAGCTTGATAATTCATGTTCCAACAGGATTTTTCCTGTCGCTGAAGCGGACGAAATTCTAAGAAATTTCGGCTCTTTTGTAGCAGAGCGAACATTCAAGTACCGTTTACAACGCCGCATCGCCTTGTAAAATTTTTCCTTCCTAATAGCAGACCCCATGTATTTACCGTTCGTTAGGATAAAAAGGGTTTGTGTTACCTCGGACTTGCCTTTCTTTTTTCCCGCGCTGAATACCGCCAAAGGAATTGTAATTAAGATAAGTTATTTCTTTTCTGTATTTTTTTTTCGCTCTCTATTTTGTAATAATTATTTTGTTTATACCAATTTTAATAATTTTATGCGACATTTCGTCCTAAAACCTCTGAGGGGGTGGACTTAAATTAAATATTAGTTACACTCTGCAGAGTTTCTTTAGAGATAATCTGGTATCAAATAAATTAGGTAACTTTTATTTAAATAATTAAGTTATGTAATTTTATGTAAGAATTTGTTTTTCTTCTTGTTAATTACCTTGTACATTTCCAAATTATTATTTCCTACCGATTTTCTATTTAGAGATTTTATAAGTTAGAACGCACATAGCTATGCGAATGTGTGGATAATATACTGAATTATTGTTGTCGCCTAGGTAGTTTGTTTAGCGATATATTTACATGTTTTTGCTCACTTTTTTTGCATTCAATCAAGACAAGAATAAACAGATTTTGTTTAACATTGGTTAGTTTTATTGTGTCTTTGTTGCTACCTATAAGATTTTCAAGATATGTCATCTCCTGTGAACTGATTGTGAACCAGTCCTGGGAAAGAGGAAGATAGAATTAATTAATAATAATTTTGCTAGTTAGTTATGATTAAAGACAATAGATGGAGAAACCCCACTTGCAAGAGTCGATACTGCTAACCGACGAAATGAATTAACGTAACCATTTTGTGTTTATTTAATAATAGTTCTCCAGTCTAACCATAAGCAGGTGTTGTTTATTTGTGTAGTTTTAAAATAAATAAGTTGATAGCTTTTCTCCGGGTAAGTCTATTGGGAAAGCACCTTTTGTAAGTACGTCCAGGGTTATAAATACCTATCGCCCTATCTGCCAATTTGAGTGTCCCTATATACAGGGTGGTAATATTTATAACACATTTATACAGAGTGTCGGCCTGCGAGAAGCTGTATGGCCCAGCATAGTATTTTGATCTTCAGCTCCTGGCGCCCTTAGGATTTTACCATTTTTGAGTTTCCTTGAGAGTTTTAGTGAGTTTGAAAGCTGTTTCTTTTGTCTTAAACAACAACCTAGTCATTTCGTATAATTTCTGTGCGATTGGTGAAAGGTAGTTTAGTTTAGTTTTTGTGAGGATCCAACGGGCACTCGTAACTGTATCACTCGTTTGACAGGGCGTCTTGGTGAAAATTTCTCTCCCATCAGCACTTGGGTGAGCAACATTTACGACGCGATCTGGTGCCCACTGTACTGTAGTGTGGATGTGTTCTGGAATGATTTCACTGTTTCGAAAACTTTGGGAGCTAGGATTTGTCGTTTGTTTCTTCTTTTCGGTTGGATTAATTTGCTTTTTATCTTCGGAGAATGCAGCTTTAAACACTGGATACATATAGACAACCTCTAGAATTTGTAAATGCTACTAGGAAGATTCTGTTTGCAGCAGCTTCTTCTTGGCTTTTCACTTCTGTATCACCAGCGGTTAGAATCTTTCGGCGCCCTAGCTCTTGTATTGACTTATTTATGATGTCAAAAATTTTATTAAGATCTGAACTCTCGACATTAATATAATTTTTTTATTTTTTTTTTTAATATGAATCGATCATAATTAACCTTAATTTTTGTCTGTTAGTTTTCTAAATTTAATTAATTGAATTTTTTGGATGAATTGACTTAGGAAGAAATAACAAATGTTAAGAATGTTTCTTCTTTTTGCGTGTAATTGTTACAGTTTTTGGTTTTCTACTGATACACAGGCCTGTGAATCAGCGGATTTCCTTTCGTGGTAAGTTTTTTTGCTTAACCTCCCTAACACTGATTCTTCATTTGTCGTTCATTTAATTGATTTTTTGGTAAAAATATTAAAAATTTTGGCTCAATATTTTTAAGTTTTTAAACATTCTTGTATTATACATATAGCTGTAAGCTATAACCTATAATAAAGCTCAAATACTTTAAAAACTTACTTTTAATATTATAGATATCGTTTGCTGTTAAACTTACACCTTAAAGAAATTTAACTTTTAGTTAATATATGTTTCGTTTTTTTCTAAATTTCTTGTGTGTTTAAATTTTTATTCTGTTATTATATAAAGTGGAGTTTGCCTATTTAGAGAAACTGATAATCAATTCTTTCTTAAAATTTTTATTTTGATTCAGATTTATCAAATTGTAGATCATTCATAGCACAACATTATTCTAACCATATTTTGGAAAATCCTACCTTTTAGTTTTATGTACAACACTAGCTGTTCTACAGGAACAAACCTAAAAGTATATTGCCTTAGTAGTAATAACATTTTTAACAAGCTTAAGTATAAAAGTGCATTTTTGTTCCTTTTAGAACTAAACTTTTAAATTTTATATAAACTCTCGCTCTTTCGCTTTGCAAATTTTAGTTAACATTTTATGCTTTATGTAGATGCAGCAGCAGCGACGTACTTACCGCTAGTTGTTTTATACCTGGTAAGTGCATGTCTGCATGATACATACATAGTTAATTGCTATGATACAATCTAGTTGGCTTGCCGTGAAACAGTGCATTATAAGTAATTGCTTCCTTCTTGTCTTTACCAAACTTATTCTCCAGTTTTATACGTTATATGCAAGCGATAAAGAAATATATTTTGCAACATCGAATTTTTACAAAATTACTTTCGTTGAATTCGGTGCTTTCAACATTCTGGGTGATACAGAGGTGTTATTTTATGCGAGTTTTTAAAGCTAAACAGTAAAGTACGTACAAGCAGTTCCTTGACATCAAAAAGAAAAATGAAAAGCTAAACATAAAATCTTGAAAAATGTAAAACATAAAAATGGATCTGAAAAATGGAAATTCAAATGAGTAGATAAACGAATGAAGAAATAAACGAAGCGACATCGTGAGAAGATACCGTAAGACAGTAGGATAACGACATAAATCTGAGGTTAAAACAGATATCCGATAACCTATAAAAAGGTGGGAAAAGCAATGAGCCGGAACAGATCGACGGTCTGATCCTTATAGATGATGATGGTGATTATACCATTGTAGCGTATTCGGTTTCCCGGTTAACGTTATAAAATAAACATAACTTCTGAAATAACATTTTCTTTATTTAAGAAATAAGGATTATAAGATTGTGAGAGATTATCATTAAGAAATCATTTTTACGTCCAACTCATTATGAAAATAGAATTTTAAAAAATTACTTTTAAATGCATTTTATCTACTAATTTAGGTACAGTGTTGCTAGAACATAATTATATTAAGCATAACTAGATATAACAAGAACTTTTCATTGTTTAGTCTGGACCTATTGTAATTCAGTTTCTCTACCTTAAAATTATTCCTTTGTTTCTCTAGACTCTCTAACACCGATTAGTCATCATAGCGATTCTCACCTGGGTCTTGAAACTCAACTCAAGGAAGCTTCAATCAGCCTTTTTATGCTAATCAAGTCCTTTGTAGTATCCTATACATAAGTCGCAAGGCCTTCAGGCAGTTAAGTTAGCTGGATTAGATTTTACTAATTGTAAGTCATAACTTGATACAACTAAGCAGTTATTACTAGCTGGCGCTTGTGAAAAAAATCACAAAGCACCAGTGGTAAATAGAAATCTAATGGGTCAGTTTCTAAGAATGTCTGGGATTTCTAATAAAAATTTCTTTCCTATTGGTCTTTTAAGTTTAAAAGTGAGGAACAGTCTCTTGGTCTAAGTCATAAACTAGGTTTATTATCAAAGTTGTCTTAAAGATTGGCCCAATACCTCAGACTCAGCAAATAATAAAATAATTGAAAATGAAGTGAAGCATGGCAAGAAGTTAATGAAATTACAAACAAAGAGATTATTCAATTGCGTATAACCAAAGCAAGAAACGTAATGTTCAAGAAAAGCAGAAGATTAAAAATCAAAAAGTGCAGCAAAATTTCAAATAGCAAAAGGAAAAGAAAACCAAGTTCATTAATTATATGACTTTTTAGACATGCGTCTGCAGTCTCACTCTCGATCTTAGACAGTATTAGTTACAAATCAAGAATGTTAATAGTTTAAATGTAAAATTACAAGAATTGTTTTCTCACTTATTTATTTCCCTTAAAAATCTACGCAATGATGTAACTTGACCTTGTAAATTTTGATGGATTCTATTGCGTCTCTATGCATCGGTCTTTTTGGAGAAGTTTGCTGCTCAACAGTTTATTATATTACTTTGCCAAAATTGTTGATTAATGCTTTTATAGCTCCTTATTTTGATCAATGCAAAATTATGGAATGCCAAAAAACGGCAACTATAATTTCAAGATAGATATGTGCATTAGAGTGGCCATGAAAAAGGTTTTTTTCAAGTAAGCATTTGATAAGGTCTCTTTTGCCTAAGAAATAAGATTGGTATTTAAAATTTTGGGACTGAGATGATTGGAAGGAGGGTGAAGGTTTCCCAACTGATTAGAATAGGTTATTAAATGTCTTTCTCCCCCCAAAACAAAATCGAACTTGTTTCAGCGATTTTTATAACTTTACTAATTAAAGAGTTATTCAAGGTAAGAAGTTTTCAAATGAAAGCCCTGTATAACCCTCTCAAGGCACGCTATTTCACTATAGTCTAGCTTTAAAACGTATGCCAATCATATTTTTTTAGGAGAAGGGATCTTATCAAATGCTTACCTGAAAAAAAAAAGATTTTTACGGTCACTTTAATGTGCATTATAGGACCTGTATGATTTTCTATGGTTAAGAGAGAATTCGAAAAGGCTTGAAAGCTTTTTGTGTTGTTTTCTGAACATCTTACGTCATTTAGTTATTGTTATATATTTGGATTTTACAAAAGAAAAGCTTTCGTTAATCTTAAAATAACTTACAACCGTCTATAATGTATTCCAATTCATCATTCCGGTACAAATTTTGATTAATGATGCTTTACATCTCTGTTCGAAGAAATTGAAATTGAATCGTTTAGGCTACAATATGCAAACCACAGTGCAAATGGTATAAACTATAAAACTCCCCCATAATTGCATAGTATTATTCATCAGCTATGTTGTTTTTAATATAAACGAGATAAATGCTACCTGTTATATTTGTATTCCGCCAGTTAAAACAATCTACCTACAAATCAATAATAAAACGTATGAAACAAATTTAATCCAAATTGATGTGCTGACGGACATTTAATTAATAACGCCAGGCTTATAATTTGAACACTACCCCCGAAAATTCAGATATCAAATTTCAGATCGCCCCAGGTTCTAAAAAAAACGAACGCATTTTTTATTGTGTGTTGGAGCTGTCCATCTGTTTTTAAATTGAAAACAGAATTGGTATTTAACTTTAATTTCCTGATTCATTATTGCAACCGTCGGCGTCGTAGCTTTGCCGAAAACAGTAAACACCTAAAACAAAGGTTATATTTTAATGTACTAAATCAGGTACTAATTCAATTTATAAAAACAATTAACACACAGTTAATATTTTTAATACTATTTTACATGAATCAGGAATTCATATATCTTTTTATTACTTTATTTGATTTAATTACTACTATAGACATTGTTTTTTATCTAACTTACAAGAAGCTTTATGCGCACATATCGCCGATATTCTAAATCTGAAACTAACATTTAAATTAGAACAAAGCTTAATTAGCAAATAAACGAAGCAATAGACTAAATAGAATAACAAACACATTTAGGACTGTTTCTCGCATGCCACCAATTTGACGTACACAGATCTGTTTAATCGCGTAATTACAGGTGGCACGGACGTGAATATCTCGGCAGTTCGCGATTGATGGTAGGCTATTTCCTGTACTAAACTGCTCGCTAAATGGTATGGTTTAGATAACAGTTAAATACGTCGACAGTTAAATGACTTCTTTTCATTGTTTCACAGCGGGGAATTTTACACAAATTGCTGTTTTATATGCAACCATACCGTTATCTAAGATCCTTCTTATTGTTAGTATTACCCATAAGGAAGTTTGGTCTCCTTGGAATTGTTTTGCGTTTAAATGGTATAATATGCAAGTAGTCTCTTCTGGTATGTTTTTAATTATAGTTAAAGGTTGACGTATACATCTGCAAACAATTTCGGAAGATACATTTTTTTAATTTTTTACCTAGAAAACTGTTAAACTCAAATCAGAACTATAAGAGTTTTTACCTCTTTCATTAAACTCTAGTGGATATTAGGGAAGTGCAAACAATTCGAGCTGACTATTATCACGATTTCGCACCACCAATTTGCTTCCACTAACTCCGGTATGTATTGGTGCGTCATGATGGGATTTTCAACTCGAGAAGTTTCACTATCAATCTCACCTCTCTCACAATATATAGAAATGAAGAGGAAATAGGGGTGATTGATAGACGACCAAATGTAGAAGTAGAATCTAATATTTTAATTTTTTGCGCCTTGCCAATGTTCTAATGCCTGAAGATTGATACTTTTTGATTCAAACTTTTTGTTATTAAATGAATAATTGAAAGAACGGTGATTTTTTTGATATTGCCTTTTGTTGCATTCATATAAAAACTATTTGATAATTGCATTTTTAAAGAATGGCCAATTTAGAGCTGTATTCATTCAAAGCTTTATTTTTAATTAAGTTTGATAGAAGAAATTTGCTATCTTTTGGTGTGTTAAGAGAAGCTGTAATACGTGAGAAGAAATTAAATACAAATCATTTGTTAATGAGACTTATATTCTAAAAACAATACCTTTTATACCCCACGTCCACGCTAAATGCCACATTTCTCTACATAGAAAGTAGCTTACCTGTAAAAGGAAAAAAAAGATTATTCAGAGAATGTATCATTAAGTAAGTAAAAGACAATAAATTCTAGTCTACTATTAAGTGAGTTTGGGTGATATAGAGTAACTGTGGACCAAGAATCCATAATTATTCTGAAGTGTTTTAAATTTTATGTAAAATAAGTATTGAAGCCATTGAAAATTTGCGTAATCAACCCACACTATTTTTTGATCTTAAATTGTCATTTTAAGTTTGTGCATAATATTCCTGAAATAAGGAAATATAAAATGTAGTTGGAACTTATAATGTAGCCTTAATTAATGCAGAAGTTAGTCCTAACAGACAAAGAAAATAAAACAATTAGATACAAAAAACCAAGGAACAGAAATAGATTGCCTTTTTGAAATTATTCTTTTTAAATACACTAAGGCCTTCACATAACTAAACTAAACTGAAACTAAACTGATTAGTTTCGTATTCGATATTTTTCATTTATTCTGATTTCTTCAAAATCTTCTTTGTTTTTTCTTGGTTACTTTCGCAGTCCTTTTTGAATTTTCTAAAATCAGTGTATTATCTCAGCCATCTATTATCTTTTTACAATTTTCTTATAGTTTCTTAGTTGACTTAACTAACGTTTTAAATTTTCAGAATCAAATTTATTTTTTGGCATTGCTTTGTTTAATGAAATTATAGTGTTCCATGCTTTTGCTATAAAATTAAAAAAGTCGCATTTGATTAGTTGTCTTCCTAAATTTCTGCGCTACAATTCTGTAATCAAACAATTCCATGCACGCTCGAGTCCTTTAGGTACTGCTACGTTCAAGGGTTGCTATATTGCAGAAGTGTAGGGAGAAGGTTTTAAGATGGATATAACACATCGTTCAATAAGTCCCGAGACTAACCCAGAGATGGTGCTAGTAGTACCAAACTAGCCACGTTTCCCTAGAGTGCGAACCTTCACATGAAACGTGTAAAAATTTCACGTCGATTGGACCACAAACAGCAGAGTTATCGAGGTTAGAGTAAAGTCACTTTGTAATTTGTTTGAAAAATGGAACAAAGCGAGTTTCGCGTGTTGATAAAACATTGTTTTTTAATGGGTAAAAACACCGTAGAAGCCCAGCAATGGCTTGAGAAACGTTACCCGGACTCCTCTCCATCCAAATCAACGATTTGTCGTTGGTATGCTGAGTTTAAACGTGGTCGTACGGACACAAACGATGCGGAACGTTCGGGTAGGCCATTGGAAGCCGTTACACCGGAAAATGTGAGTGAAGTATTCAAAATCGTAATGAAAAATCGCAAAGTAAAAGTCCGTGAGATTGCAGAAATGACACAGATATCATCTGGAAGCGTATTTACAATCCTTCATGAAAAATTGAGCATGAAAAAGGTTTTTTTCCAAGTGGGTGCCGCGATTGCTTTCAATGGAACAAAAACAGCAACGAATCGACGATTCAGAGAGCTGTTTATCGCTATTTACTCGCAATAAAAAGGATTTCCTGCGTCGATACGTGACCATGGATGAAACATGGATACATCATTTCACTCCGGAGTCGAATCGGCAATCATCTGAGTGGCGCATGGCTGGCGAAAGCCGCCCAAAGCGTCCAAAAACGCAGCAATCTGCTGGCAAAGTCATGGCGTCTGTTTTTTGGGATACACATGGCGTCATTTTCATTGACTACCTGGAAAAAGGTAAATCGATCAACAGTGATTATTATATTGACTTGTTGGTACGTTTGAAGGAGGAGATCGCAGCAAAACGACCGCACATGAAGAAGAAAAAAATCCTTTTTCAGCAAGACAATGCACCATGCCACAAGTCCATGAAAATAATGGCAAAAATCTACGAGTTGGGATTTGATTTGCTTCCCCACCCCCCGTATTCGCCAGATTTAGCCCCCAGCGACTATTGGCTCTTTGCTGATCTCAAAAAAATGCTCCAGGGAAAAACATTTGGCTCGAATGAAGAGGTCATTGCCGAAACTGAAGCCTATTTTGAAGCAAAGGATAAATCCTTCTATAAACATGGTATAGAAATGTTGGAAAGGCGTTGGAAAGATTGTATCACTCTAAAAGGAGATTATATTGATGAATAAAAATGATTTTTGAAAAAAAAATGTTGTTTTCGTTGTTAGTCTCGGGACTTATTGAACGATGTGTTATCTCCTTGTAAAGTCAACGAAATTAATTCCGGGAGGATTTGAAAAAGATGATCATCATATTTTATCAAAGCAAGTCATTCAACGCACGACTTTAAAAACATATTTTTAACCATAAATAGAAGACCTGTTCAGTTTTCCATCCTTTTTCAGATGCGCAGTACGAGGTTCCAAGGTATTCGTTCGTACTAAACATATTATCACACAACCGTTTTCCATAATGCAATATCATTTGTACCATTTTGAGTCAATTTGCATTGATACAGGTCAAAGCAATAGCAGTCTCTCTTCCTGAACTTAGGATCGTAATTGAAAAATGTTTCATCTGCACTCCAAATTTGATTTGGATGTTTGTGTAACCCTTTCTCTTTCAAGATTTTGCAATTGGTCATATAAACTATAGATGACAAGAGGGCTGTTTTATTGTCTCACACAAGATGCTTCTATCAACTCGGAAAGCTTTTTCCATATAATAAAATTCAAAAACTAGTTTTCTCCTGGACTGTCATTACAGAAAGGTATTTTAGGGCTATTCTGCTTAACAGAAACACCAACTGTGTTTAGTATCTTTTATTGAGTCAACCCAACGCCTCATTATTGTTTTTATTCGAGAAGCTAACATCTTCTCGTTTCTTGCTGAGAGTGCCATTGCCTCTCCTCCACGAAAACCTGACAGCTTTAAAAATTCGTTATCATAAATGAAGAATACAATTACAGTCTTAGGTTTGACAACAATGCTTCAAAGTGATTAATGCCATTCTCTGTTATTGATTTTAATCAGCAGATACATATGAAAACAATCTGGCGTTTTAAATGCAACTCTTTACTTGATTTTGTAGGCAGTAAATTAATATTTTTAAACATGCTTACAGATGCTTACTTGAAGTCACCAGATCAACCCAGCACTCATCAAGGGGAGGTGACTGCAATAAAGTGTAATATTGTGCTTTACTATCAAATGTTGGCAATATTTTTTCTTGCCGTCTGTAGCTTCTTCACCACATACTTTCGACAATACGTACATCTGTAATTATCTTAATACACGTTTTCATTGCTTGCGTATGATAAGGAACGTCTGCCAATTGCTCCCGAATAAGTATAAAGTCCTCCGGTAAGACCATCTAATTTTTGCAGCAAATTTCGCAAAGGTAACTGTGGTAGAGGTTACTGATTGCCATGCAAAAGACATACAATCCACTGAAGTGATCTTCCAACACGATTGACGAATTACTACACCACCCTGTGTTAATGTTCGTTCCGTCACATCCAACAACTGAAAGTTACAATAACGGTATATTGTGATTTTACATTGTATTATTCCTTTTGAGATATCCTTTACTTTTACCTGCAGAGTAAGTGCAGTATGTGCTGCCCTAAATATACACATTCGGATTCTTGAATTAAAGCAATGATTGTGTTCTTTATATTTTGTTAACTGACGGCTACGTACCTGAACAGTTGTTTCGTCTTTGATGCTATTAGAGTAAAGTCCTGAAGTACTCCTTCTGTTTATTCTTGTCTTTTACTCTATGATATTTCTGTAGCGGTGTCAGTAAGCAAATTTATGTCTTCTAGAACACCAATAGCAATCTTCGCTACAGATCAACTAGAAATACATCTTAGCACTATGGGATAAAGAAGTTCCCATTTACTCTTTTTCTCTTGTTTGGTTTTAAAGGTTATAAGTTCATTTACACTCTTGGTCTTCTACACCCCGGACTAGGAGAAGATCTGTCAACTTTTTGTTGAAATGAAGTTCCTCCAAAGATGATATGTAAACTCTATTAACCAAAGGATAAACAATAGCCTCAAATGGCGCTGACGGGACCTCATCCAACATCTTGTTTGTATTATTATTCACTTCGTCCAAAAGAATAAACGAACACAAACGAAAAATTTTCTGCCAACAAAATAGGAACAATTTTTTGATTTCTAAACGTACTCTTCTAGCATTTTTATCTTAAGAGTTCTAAAATAAGATATAAAAGCACCAACTAGGGGTTTTATTTCATAGTATTCTTACGGTTTGCTTATTTATTGTCGCTTCATTGTGCTGCCTCAGTGGATCGAGTGCTTAATGGCGAGATAAGCCTCATGTTGACAACAATATCTAATTCTGGAAAAAAGATAACAACGATATTGTAACTAATGGTAATGTTTCACTTCTCTATTAAAGAACTATCAATTCCCCCTGTCTAAAACAGTACTAAGCAAGCAGTACAACGTCGAACTTGTTAGATTAATGAGACCTGTAACGTTATTTTAAAATTCGCACTAAATCCGCCCCTGTCTTTCAATTTCGTTCAGATATTTGTCTTTCTGACGCGTAATATTTAAATTGTTCCGTCCTATAAACGAATGTTTGTTAAAATTATTTTATTATTTTAAAGAATTGATAACTTTGTGGTCTCGACTTCTGGGATCCAGCGGTCGTGCCTTTTGTTATTTTTCCAATATCAAGATCCAGACCTAAATAAAAGATTCCTCGAATCTTAGTCGCGAGTGCTGGAGTCACACGGTCTCTGTTAAGTCAGGTTCAGGCTGAAAATCTAAGAAGTGGAATTTTTCACTGCCTCATTAGAATATTTGCATTTTTACCTGTTAGGTCGTGCATCTGGCTTCCCAACCCCACTCCGGTAAGCGCAAGCTGCGTGACAGGAGACCCAGAGAGAATAGGGATTACGTTGGTAGCTGTGTACTCGAATCGACGTGCGGGCACATTTCTCGGCGTCACTCCTACAAACCCTTAAATGGTTACAAACCTAATTCAAGTTAAGCGATTCTCTTAGTAAATGAAAGAGAAATCGGACTCGAGAAATCCGGGTTTCGTTGGGTCTTTGTCGTGTTATTCACGGAAGAAAATCGGTTTGTTTACCAAAAAGTGATACTTCGAACAGTTGTTATTGCGGGAAGCGGTTCAGCTTCATATAAAGTTACGCTGGTATTTTCCAGGAAATAAAACTTGTAGAGGGTAGAAACGCAACAATTTTGGTTCCTTTGGTGCAACGTTTAATGGTCTGTTTAGAGCAGAAACTGCCCGCCCCGTGAAGAATCGAACTGTGTGTATTACACCTTGGAAGCTTCTTGAACCTAATAGATTAAATAAATCAAAGAGCATTTGAGACTCAAAGTGGTTTCAGTTTTAAAGTTTGTGTATAAACACTTAGATTTTGTTCTTGTGTTTCTTGTTTAACGTTAATAAAAGTGATTGTTCCTTGGAACCTAAGTTTTCTTGAACATTGGTGAGGCTCGGCGATTGTAAAATTTTGCGCCGTATATTATCTGGACAGGCTGCTGTCGTTGCAAATCAGAGACCTGCACATACCATCTGGAAGAAAGATTTTATTTATACGTAACAAAGACCTATTTTGTTTTGTTATCTGAGTTTTTAATGGTTGTTTCACTTGGTGAAAGACTAGGAGAACTTTGAATTTGTGAAACATTTCGTACAAAAACTTTGCTTAGACAAGATTAACTTCTCATTCTCTAATAAAATTATTGTGTTTATGATCAATATTTTTAACTAATTTGTAACAGGAACGTTCCCAGGTAATTTTAGCTGGTGTTTGTTGAATTGTTGCAACATAATTAATAACTTTTGGCTACCGTTTCTTTGTTATTAGATATAAAGTTCATTTGTTGCTACTTAAAAATTTATTGTCAAGATTATCTTGGTTAAATTAATTTAATATTTGAATTTTGATCGGTTGTTTCATATTTTGAAATTTTGACGTAACAGAATCATTTCTTTTTGTTTATTGTAATAACTTGTTTTTATTTTTATTTTCTCATTATTTTTATCAACTTTGTTCTCCAGTAAAGGAATCAATTCACACTATTTATTAACATTCTTTTGTAGTGTTATTTTAGTGTGTTTAGTTAACACATGCTGCATTGCAATCTATTGTGGTAAAGACTATTCACAAGTTGTTGCTACAAAATATGCAAAAAGTAATAACCGTTGCTAATACATCTCTGTAAATCTTTAAAGTGATTTTCTCATAAGAGAACGGCTGTTACAAATCATAAATACGGAGAATCCTAAAGTTCCAGAATTTAAATTTAGAAAAATATATTGAATGTTTCTTTGGGTACTTGAGCAAACAAAAAGTACTTTTACAAAAAAAGACATTAAATATACCAAACCACTAAAAGCTTTTAGTTCTTTCTTTCTTTTTAATATAAAAGATGTTATTTCTACTTTTGATTAACTGAAAGGAAGACAATTAAAGCGAGTACCAGTTATTTTATAAATGTCTAATAAAAGCACTGAAAACTTAACAGTAGGTATTTTATTCCTGTAATCGGATTTATATTTAAAATTCAGTCAAATTAACTTTTTTTATTACATCATATTTATATCAAAGTAATTTCTTTATCTTATTCGAAAGGACAAAAATCTCGCTCTCAGTTTTATTATTTTATTGGGTTTCTTTTTATTTACACCATTTCCAGCTCGGCTATCCAAAAACTCAATGTGTGCTACGTTCTTATATTTTCTTGTCTTCAGGTTTACCCGTTTTGTCATCGCAGTGATGTGATTTATTTAATACCTAGGCTTCCAGTGAAAATATTGATTTACTTGCGAGGGTATAGCGAATTATTTTGTTGGCGAAAGAACTGTCAGAGGAAACAGGAAAGAAGCGAGGTTCCGAAAGGTCAATAACTATCATACTTTGTTCCGCTTATATCTAATTACTCTAATATCCATAAGGTTCTACAATATGGACGTAAGAATTCCGATTTTTCCGACATAATATTGCACATTAAATATTTCAGAACCGTTCTTACGGGTATTTTAAAAACAGCCAGTTTTATTTATAGAATTTCCTAATAAGCTTTTGCTGTTGTGGATTCTTTTCAAGATGAATTTTAAAAAGTTCGCCCTCGTCAGTAACAAGATGAGAAGCACAAATGGAATCTTCTTTTTTTTGTAGGTCAAATAACCTGACCAGCATCAATCAATATTAGCTAAGCGATCACTCAATAAAAGGGCATGTTGAATGTGTCCGCCGTCGTCGTTTTTACCGAAATCACATTTTTCTTCATAAATGGAGCGCATAAATTTGCTTTTGAAATCCGATAGACCAAATGACAATTATATTGCTTACATGATATATGTGGTGTGCTGTTTATCTGTATGCTTTGTTATTCAATGAAGAAATATAATTTTATGGCTTTAGGAATAAAGATCTTTTCAACAAAAAGCAGATTCCACGATTCAGAAGAAAAATTTTTATAATGAAATAAATATTCTGGTACGTTTTGATAGTATCTCATTGCTTATTTGGTGTTAGTTACAGCTATAAAAATTATAACGTGCTAGAGCTGCGTTTTTTAACTTACATTACTTAGCTGTTTGCTTTCAGGTTCTATTAGAGTTTCTTCAGGTTTTTTTTCTATAGAAAGTTTTTTTCTTACCGTTTAGAATGTTGTACTTGTAATTTATGTATATACAATAAACTGTTATTTTTGTTTCATTAGCCAAATTAAGTAAAATTTAGAAAATTTTAAAAGTTGCTAGAAATTTAGTAAGAAGCACAATAATTCTGACTTTTATTGTACAATGTTCAACTTTATGTTATGTTAGAATTCAGAATTTACTTTTATCATCTTATTTTCGAAATTTCTAAAGGTGTAACGTTCACTTTTTGTATTTTGTATTGGTTCGATTTTTTTTGTAAATTTCTCTTGTTGAAGAGATTTTAGTACTTGTGAGTTCACACTGATAAATTGATTGTTTTTTTAGTAGCTCTTTAAATTTTGAAATCAGTTAGGGTTGATGAACTTTTCAACTTTTAATTATTTAAGCAAGCGGGACGTAGGGTATAATCCCAAACAGCAAACGTTTACTACTTTTTACAGCAATGTTACAATTTGTTAACTATTATTTTACATTCATTCCGTTCTATTACTTCTCTTTAACTACTTTAAGGCATTTTTGGGTCAGGTAACTATGTAGTAACGTTTTAGTTGGTATGAAGCCGTAGCTAAACTTTCTTATGTTCTTTAGTAGTCAGATAACCGTCAACTTACTATAAGTTTACTTGTTAGAGGAACCGAAAAGGTTCGTTGCGACAACTGCACTATCTGATTGTCCCTTTGCAGTAATATTAACATATTAAAGCTTACTTTTAGGACAGAATACATCATGTTACAATAAAACAACTATTGTTAGTAACTCTACTGCTTGCTGATTATTTTCTGTTACTCCCAACAACAAGAAATTAATTATTAATATATAAAAAAATAATTTATAATATAGAAATTTCTAATATGCAAAAACCTTCTTAAATCAGAATACCTTCAAATTATATATATATATATATATATATATATATATATATATATACATGAAATTAAGAATAATTAAAGTCTTTACTGTAATATTTAACTTCGCACGGAACAAATTAAAACATTTATTATTATACTCTATGTAAGTCTTGTCGTTTCTTGTTTACTTTAACTATGAATTAATATTTTAATTAAATTAATAAACATAAAAATTGTAGTTGTTTAGATAAAAATTTAAGGTATATAGATCAAATCGGTCTTCAGAAGGGACGCGCCGCAGGTACCCGGGGTTTTGGTGGCAGTGGTCGACCGTTCGCCCAGTAAAGAGACCAAAAGTTGTGTAGAATTTCAATAAATCATATTCTTATATTAAATTTTATTCCAAACAGCAAAAGTCTACTACCTTTTACAATAATATAACGTTTTGTTAACTATAATTATACATCCATACTGTTGGATTACTTTCCATTAACTATTTTAAGGCATCTTTGGATTAATTAATAAAACAACATTTTATGGCAACATTCCTATTTTTTGACTATTTATTTGCTGCTACCATCAACGGTAAGTTTTCTAGCACAAATCTAGCCCTGGGCGACAACGAAATCCAATAATAATGTAAAATAAAAACAATTATTATTGCAAAGCACTATTCACAAGAAATAGTTAAAAATATAAAAACAAAAATTTTGTGGTTGTTGTAAAAACTGCCTTAAAGTATGTACAAAAGAAATTGTTAACAATGGCTGTGAGAAATTGTGCATAATAATTCCAACAACCTGTTTTAAAGTTTTAGTGACGATATAAAATAAATATATTCAATGCGTATTCACAAAAGCGTCTACAGCTTCTTAGCGCATTTGGTCAAAAGGACAACTTACAAACCAGATGGCTACAACAACTCAGGTTCAAATCTCGGTGGCAGAAGCAGACAAAACTATTAAATAAAAAAAATGTCAGGCAACCCTCATTCCACCTGAACATGGAGACAATCCAACCCCCCAAAAAAACAATAAAAATAATAGAATGATCTGAAACGAATTAGTTGAAAATATTATAAATTTTGTTTTACTTTTTGGATTTCTGGAAATTTGCGGTAGTAATAATTAATTTATAATAAAAATAATTTATGTAGTTTCATGACCGGTTTATCGTCAGCACCCGTACGGCATCGGCAGCAGCAACGTAACTAAGTAGTAACTATGTAGTAAAGGTATAGAAAATGCAATGTAACTTTCGAATGCTCGGAAGATTGCTAGGCTTAGTGACATTCCCACAGATAGTTATCCAAACGTAATCTAAAAGTAACTCTACAGTTACAAAAACCGGGACATTCTTAACCAATAGTTAACTTATAGTTACCTTTTATTTTACTATTTCTTTACATCGTTTACTTTACTATGTTGTTAGGAAATAGTAAAGTTTTGCTGTCTGGGATTGTTTTTAAAATGTAAGTTTATTTCCTTATTGCAGGATTTTGGAACTTGTAAAGCTGTTTGGTGGAATTTCGATTGAATGCTATTCCCGATGAACCTGTTGGGTCTCTGTATTTGAGGAGAGGGGTGAAGATTCTTTTAGTGTACAAAGCCCTACAGATTGGGGTAAGTTTTTCTTTTTTCTGATTATTGCAACGTTGGTTCTGATGCGGTTTGTTTTCGTTTTTAGCTTCTTGGTAACAGGGTTCAGAAAACCGTCTACGGAAGATTTTCTTGAAGCTCGTGGAAATTATGGAGTTCTCTATGTAAATTTATTATTAACTCATCATTTCGTAACAAATTGCACTATCTAGAGGTTCCAACTGATATGGATAGAGCATATAGTAAACGGTCGAGGAAGCTTGAAACTACAGCTCCTTAGAGGAACTAGACACTAACATCTGTGCCTTATGATTTTTTTAATCCGGGATATGGAAATTTCCACTTGTTAAGTCCACATATGAGTGCAATTCGTCTTATGTTAATATTTATATTTCAACCTATTTAATATATACGAAATTTTTATTGATTTAATGCTATCATTTGGATTTATTTGTATTGCTGGTTTGTTAAATTTTTTTTCTTTATAACTTGTGTTGTAATAATTGATTAAACTAAACTTGAACCGTAAATTTGGAAGTGTGCAGGTTGTTACAGCTGAATTCCCCTCTGCGTGCAGATCTGCATATCAGCGGGGAGGTTGTGGTAAGTTTTATTTACTTCTCAATACTCGATTCCGGTTGTAATGATTTTTTTGGATTCATTTATTATTACTAATAGTATTATACGTTTCTAAATGTCGCAACAGCTTTCAGTTTAAATTAAAGGAGTGTTTGTGATTGATAAGACCTTTAAGATTTTTCTTAAAGTTTTTATTATGCTTGGTTCATTCGATAATGTATTTGTAAACGCATTTATATTTTATTACAGCAATATTAACTTTAATTTGTTGAATTTTATATTAAATTGCTTTGCTGTGATATTATTTGCATAGTACTCAGTTTTTTAATCTTATATAAAATTGTACCTTTTTGTTTTATTAATATTGCAATAATTATTTTAAATCAAGCATTTTTAGAAATATAGAAAATTAAATGATGACGCATTTGTATTTACCATTGTAAAATAATAAAACTACATATAAGTTAATTTATAGAAATTATTTTTATTATTGAAAATGCCGAGCGAGGTAATCTGCAGATGTTAATAAGAAGTCAGAAGACGCAATAATTTTAACACTGTGAAATGTTTTTACGTCATTGTGTTTATGCAAGTCGCTAGACATTTCTATTTAAATAAGAGATAGGACACATTTGAGTTAGTTGAAGAAAAAAGCGGTAGAAAAATGCAGTCGGTTTGTAAAGTCAGTTATAATTAATGAATTCAATTTAAGTTTTGCATTTTGTTATTAATTTCAAATTAATGTTTGTGTTTGTAATTTGTTCTTGTGAGAAAATAGTAATAGTTTTTGTACTGTTTAATTTCTACCTTTTTAAAAAAGAGAATATAAAACAAAAAAGTGCAAATTCTCTCTTCTATTTTTTTTTTGTAAAAGTAAATCATTTGATTGACAAATCAATAAATGACCTATTGACACTTGTGTGATAAACGAGTCGAAATAACTACGGAAAAGATTTTAATTTCATTCCTTGGCGTTCAAGGTGTGTGGTGTGATAATTTTTGAAATTTTTAATTTTATTTTTAATTTTGTTTTTCCTGACTACGTACACAGCAATATTTTTAATCTTGTAGTGATGCATGTATTTTGGCAAGTCGCATCTAAATTTTTTTTTTGTCTACTGATGTCTTTCTTAGCTAACCACACAAGATCCTATGTGTAGATATAAATATAGATTATTTATATACATAACGAAACAGTTACATTTGCATTTTCCTTGAATGAACCGTTACCGAGTTAAGTGCGTTTTTTTTTCCGAAATCTTTTAAATTCGACAGTATTTTAGTTCGCAACGTTACCCCAATTTATCCCACCTTATATCTCTTACAGTTTTTTATGGTGAAGTTTGAACAACAGTGTATCGTCTACTAGCCTTCTAATTATGCTAAAAGAAGTTATCTGTATTAAATTATAAATTTAAAACTATACCTAGGTTAGTATTTCAAGTACCTAGGTGCAATCTAAGAGTCCTAACCCGTAATTAATAGAGTAACTATTATTAGAGAGATCTAACAACTTAACCGAGTTTTACAAAAGACAAAATAATATAAAGACGTAGAAAATGTACTACCGGATAAAATTAATAAATCATAAAATATTAAAATTCCGTTTTATTAATTACGAAAGGTTATTTTTTTATAAAAAGAACTTTTAAACACAATAAGATTATTTGCAACAAACAGCAAATATTATAAATCAATAATTCAATTTAAAAAAAATTTAGCAAATTGGAAAACACGTTTAGAAACCCCAAGTTTTCACATAATCGTTTAAATCGCAGCAACTGAAAACAACCTTCTACGTCTGGATGTTCGCAACTCCTACGAAAGTAACGTTAAATCTGTTCCTAAACTATTAAAGATAGATTGATTGATCACTATATGGTGTCAAAACGTAACATTAGTTTAAATCTTGCTCGAAGTACCGAAATATAGCAGATAATATATAAAAGTAGCAACTTTAATAATAGTTTATCAAAGTTTTTTAAAAAAGAATAAAAACAAAAAGAATTTCCATTTGTTTTATCTATTCTAACTTTAGAACTCCTAGATTAACCAAAATACTATTGTTTCCTGTATATAAGATCAATCCATCGAAGTGTAAATGCACTTTTCCAATTGCATTTTAGTTTCTGTTAGGTAAAAAGTTAATAATTTGCAAAATTGCATTTTTATTCATATTTACCAAACAGTATTCTTTGCAGCATGAACAGTACACTTCTTGTTTAATAGTATAAAGCTAAATAAAAATATATTCTAAGTTATATAATCAAGAAATGTAAACTCAGATTTTTTCCATTTCCTATATCGAAATACTGAATACCTAAAAAAGAATGATAAAGTAGGAAAGTTAATGAAAACAGCTGATTCTATCTATCAAAGATTTGCTAATTACAAAATTTTATCTGTCAAGAAGCAAATTGATTTTATTATCCAAAAATAGTGATAAGCCAAAATAATCAAATCTTGATACTGCATTCGATTAGTTTTGTCAAAAGTACTGTGAATTATTATTGCACAATTTATACTTAAAAGCTTCTAACTAAAAAATGATATCTGAATTTTGAGTTGCGGCTTGTTAAAAAATAAACAAAGCAAAACTCCAAATCTCAAAGATCTCTCAAGCCATCAAGGATCTTTTAAACTTCATGCTAACCTAACAGAGTAGAACGCGCCTGTTCTAGGATTTGGAACGGAAATGGATGATTTCAAGGACATGTTTTGAGCGGAAACTGTTTAAAAGTATATCTAATTGAACTAAGATTATATTATAACTTTAAATATCTAATACAAGAAACTTAACTAACCCAAATGACGAATTAATCGTAATGTATACAATAACAGTTCTTACATTTGGATTTATCTGTTCGGAAAACCGCATTTTTACTTTTACAGTTAACTAGTTCACTACATAGAATTAAACCTTCAAACAATAGCCACGGATTACTTCCGTACTTACTTGCAAAACTTAACAAAAGCCTACAAGTACGTAAAATACAAGATGTTATCAGCGTGCCCCACTTTCATTCGTCAAACAACGCCAACGTAATAATAAAAAATGACTGGAAGACAAGCTTAATTAAAGTTAACAATATCTTTTGAGTCGAGTAAAGACCATATACGAACACCCTCCAAGAAGGTTCTTTGCTTTGTGAGCTCGAGGGTTTAAATCGTTGGCGGACAAATTACAGCCACGGTTCCAATTCCCCACAACCATTTGAGTTCTCATATATAACAAGACGTTTCTGGATTAGCTTTTGTAACAAAGTTGCTGACAATGTTATTTTGGTAAAATACCCGGGGTTGAATTACTTAACGAAATGTATACAAAATTCAATTATTGTAAATGGAATGTTTTACTTTTATACATTATAAATTTATAATAACATGCATGTTTGCAAAGGTTTGTAAAGGTTAGCTTGTTTTAAAATTAATTCGCAAGTTCTATAATCCATTATCCAACACAAATTTCAACAAACTAAGTCCGTACAAAATGAATGACGTCATTTCTAAATGCTAAATAAACTTCAAAAAGGTTATTGTTTTAAAACCCGAAGTTTAGCTTTATTCATTAATAGTAAAATGTGAAACGCACCGTGGAAATATTTCTTAAGCTCGTTAAGAAAAATTAAATTAAATCAAATGTGTTATTTTTATAAAAAAAAAATTAGAAGTTGTATAATAATAGATTTTGATGTGTAGGCATTATAGAGAGATACGTCACGACGCGCCACGCCGCCTCGATCCTCTATTATTAACACTTCAACAAGAACTTACTTGTATAGAAAAATTCGGATTTAAAAACCATGTGGGTGTTTTAGCGATCTTTGGGCGGAGGATAGCATCCCTATTTGTAAAAATATTGAAAACTACTATCGGGGTAAATTGTACATAAAGATTGGTTCTGCTTTCTAAAGTTATTTTTAACTATACCAAGTGTTTCATAAAAACATGACGTTACATTTCCTTGCAGTACTCCCGGTATATTTGATCTTTCGAATTATTTAATTGAGAAAGTTGGTGTATAATTTAGTTTTAAAATTAATATCAGTGTGATTCGTTATAGAAGCTGATAACAGATATGCGTTTTCCTTTGGGTAAGAATTGGGGATTCTCTTATTGTGTCACTCCTTAAGCAGTTCTTTCAGTGGTTTTTCTTTGTGTTTCCTTTGTTTGCCTTTTCTTCTACAAGGTTTTCCATATTTATTAGACTTAATTCGACCAACTTTGAATACATTGGCAATTTTTTGTTTATCATCCGATAGCCTAGGGAAGCAACCCAATTTAAATTGTCGGTTACCTGCAGTGAGTGATCATAATTTATACTTACTTGTCTAAATCACCTACCTCTTTAAATAGTTTTCTAAATTAATCCTTGTTAGAAATGAAGAGCTCTGTGCAAAAACCGGCTAGCTCCACCTTCTGGCAAAAACGACTTTTCGAGTTAATTTAATATACTAAGCATTACGTGTCTTTTGGTATAGATAGCAGACAACTACTAGACCCATTATACGATATTTTATTGAAAATGAAATTGACTCAGTACCTTTTCTAAGCAAAAACCGATCAGCTCCGGAGCTGTCTGGTTCTTCCTTCGAATCAGAGATGGACCCGATTTCGTTCAAAAACAGGTGATTTGAAGTTTTAACGAAATTTCACTTTAGTAATTGCCTATTAATCGTTAAAGTGGTGTGTGCTCTGTAAAATGGATAGTTCAAGTAACGATTCTGAACCATTCGTAGACAATGAAAGTGAATATATACCTTCAAAAGAAGAAAGACCTGGTGAGAATGTAAATAACATTAGTAGTATGCATAATTGGCTTGAACTAAATTATGGAAATCAAAGAAAAAGTGGAAAGCAACGAACAAGAAATGTAAGTAAAAAGCAGTGGAATGTGATGAAATCAAAGAAAGCTAAAGGTGAGGAACATATCAATAGGAAAAACAAGAAAGTGCCTCAGAGAAAGATAGGGCCAGATTGTAATGTAAATACAAGAGCTTTACAACGATAAGCGATGATTAAAAGCAGAATATCTTAGAATAATTCTGCGATATTGGTGATAAACATAAACAAGAGATCTACTTGGCTGGCCAAATATCTGCAGAAGCCATTACACGTCGGTAAACAAAAACAGTAGACGGTGGAGGAAGGAACATTGCCTTTCATTATAAGGTAGTTTGTAAATTTTATTTTACAGAGTATTATCTGTATTGATCTTTTTTTAATGTTGTTATTGGACTTATTATAAATATTTACGGCTACGGAATGATATTCATTATTTTATAAATTTCAGATACGGGTTGGCACTACAAAACATACGGTTTGTAAAAAAGTCTTTTGTTCCTTTTACAGCATATCAAAACATCGTGTATTTAGTGTAGCAATAAATTTAAGAAAAACCTTACTTGTAATGTCATTTTAAAATTTTGCGTACTCATCCGAATTCTGCCTTGAGTTTCACTTTAAATGCATTCATTTATTATGAATTTATCGTTTCATTTTGCTTTGTAATGTTTAGCAAGTTATATATATATATTGCTAACAGTTATTTTTCTTTGGAATTCTGTGTTAAGAATTAAAATATATTCAATAAATTGTTATGTGTTCCTTTCATTATTGATGAAATCATTTCTCCGATTGTGAGAATGTTTTATTTAGGCTTTATTAATGAAATCTGATTATTTCATTACTAAAACGTGACTTTTTGTAAAATTTAATCGTCTTACAGACGCCTAAACATTTTCATGTTACTTCAATTCGAGGAAATTCTGTTGATAGTTGAGATTGCTTCTAAGAAAAAAATGTTTGCTTTGTGCAAATTTCTGCCTAGGTAAAAGGCAGCTTCACATTAAAGAAATAATATTTGGTATTTTTTCATTTCTCAATTTATCGTCTGTGATTCATTTGGTAATATAGTGTATAATCAGTTTCTTTACTATTTCAAATCATTTTATGTGTGAGATCATTTCGAGGAGTCGAAATCGGACACCGTAAAGAGTGATTGATTCCGCGTAGTGTGGGCCAGTGGCCCGGCGGGCTTCCGGGTTTTATCGCTATCTTTTGGGTGCGACGCGACTATGGCTAATTTGAACATTTAGTGGCTTGAGTTTGTTTTGGTTTGTGGGCATTTTATTGCATTTTGGTTAATCCTTGAGACAGGCCTCTGGAGGGATTAAAAAACAACGTCCTACTAGCTGGATCTTGGGTTTAAACTTATAAGCTGAAGGGTTCAACCCATTTTCTAGTGTTTGCAAGGTGAAAGAAAAAGTTCATCGTACTCAGTCTTCGATTGGAAGGATCATGTAAAGAAATAACCGTGTCGTGTCAGTCACATAAATTCATTCAGTTCCGATTTTCTTCTGGTGTTTGTTGTTCAGTCATTTTGGAAATTACCGTTATGTGTTGGGTGTTCGTCGATTCCGCTATTTTCATCATACTCCCTGGCTGGTGAAAATAATATCTTTAGTGTCCACCGGGAGATCTGGTATTCTCTTCGTCATTAAGAAAATTAAAATTTTGTGTTTTGTGGAAATTTAGTGTTTAAAGTTTATAGTGTACCTAACCATGCCTTCTCATCATTAAATTTAATGTAAATTCAATTATTGTTAGTTGGAAATGTTGCTGGAAATCAATGGACCTCCAGATTTAGAGTAAGACAGATAATTTTTTGTGTTACCTATGCTTGTTTGTATTTTTATGTTGCTTGGTCTAAATGCTTTAAGTATTTCACGTAAATATTTAATTTCTTTTATGATAGGAAAAGTATCTTTATAATGTAATCTTTTCGAAAAATCTAGGAAAACATTAGGTAGCTTAAATTTTATAATAATCTATTGTTTGTTTTCTTTTCGTTGAAATAATACAAATTCATATGTTCTAAATTTTCAATGGTTTTGTTTGGCTTTGTTTTTCGAATTGTTTAATTCAACAATTCTTTTGCGTTTTAATGGATTTTTAAACGTATTTTTTAACGGGTCTTTCAGACCTACTTTTTATATAATAATTGTTTTTCTTTTATTTAATGTTTGTAAAGCAATGATTTTTCTACTCAACTACACCTTTATTTTACTTGATTTCAAAGCATCAAAATAAACTCATGTAGTTTAACTTTTGTGTTCTTATTTTTAAAAGTTTGTTTTGTTTTATAAGATTATTTAGGTTCCGTAAAGATGGATCGTGGCTTCTAGCAACCAGCATAATATTTGATTTTGTGATTAAAGCTTTGTTTATAGTTCTGAGAAACAAGAGAGAGGCTGGAGATTTATAAAGTTTATTTTATTTTAAGTTGCGGAACCAATATAGATTTCCCGGTAAGTAAAAAAAAAATACAGTTTAATCTCAGGACACGATTTTTAAGTTTTTATATACAGGGTGTTGTTTGGGAAGGACTTCATATACAGGGTGTCAGCGTATGAGAAGCTGCGTGGGTTGGCCGATGGTTTCTTTCTTCTAGTTCAGCTTCTGGTGCCCTCTAGGTATCTTTTTGGATTTTCAGTCAAAATTTAAGTTTTAGATTTCTGTCTTTGAACTCATTATAACAGGCATTACAACCAAGAAAGGTACTACTTGATCTTGGAGCTGAATATAATAATATACCGGTTGTATCTTAAAAAATCATGCCTGACCAGTACGCACTTTACGAAAATGAAAAACGTATGCATCCAAAAATGTCAGGATTTTTACAATACAGTTTAACTTAAACTATAATTAACGTTTTTGTCAGCCTAGGTCTGATATTTGCCAGATGTGCGATAAGTTGCGCGGCAGAAGAAAACCACGAAACTACGGCCAAACCAGAAGACGAGAAAGCTCTCTCTACTGAAAAGCTATATGCTAGTTACCCGTTACCCATTAAACAAAAGATACTTGAAAATGTTTCTTTCTTGACTGATAAGTACGTGCCAAAAAAAAAAATGATAAATGGTATTACGATATTCTAATGAATGCTGATGGACCAGAAATATTTTTAAGTAAAAAATCCGGATAGCGATGACGAGGATGTTGAAGTTGAAATGTATTAACATTAGAATAGAATATTAGTTAATAACAAATCTGCATTTTGATACATTTGTTAGTCGAATTTTGCGGCAAAAACTGATAGCTCCATTTAATAAAAACATTTTTAATTGAAATTGTCACTACAAAAAGAATTATTTTTCCACAAAGACGTGTGTCAATAGTGATTTGTTCACAGGCCTACTATTTTCGTTAAGTTTTTTGCGTGTTATTGCTTGCAAAACAGTTTTTTGTCAATACTATTAAATTTTAAAAATGGAGCTGATCGGTTTTTGCAGCGAGCCCTTTAATTCCAACTAACAAGAAAAAAAATAAAAAAAATTACGTAATAAATACAGAAATAAATAAATAAATCATCGTCAGCTTATTGCGCTTGCACTTTTTGTATATCATATACTACCGATACCATTTATTACTGTAGGTATTCTTTTCTTCAGTTGGTCGATATTGTTTTGCAACCATAAAGAAAAAAGTCTTAAAGATTTACATCTGGGGACCATGGCAATCATTAAAAGGCCTGTATTTACATTAATAATCTAGCGATTTTTAATTGGAGTAGCATTTTAGTATTGTGTGCGGGTGCATCATCTTAATGGTATATAACATTGGCAAATTCAAATGCAGATATTTTTCCAAAACACTCTTGCGACTAATCTTGCAAAGATTCAGTGCAGTATTACTTTAAGTGATTTTGAAAAAGGTTAAGATTGAGTTACCTGGAATATCGTACCATATATTTTCAATAAGTTTGTTCTGGAAATTTTGAAGATCCGTTAGTCTAATTATATGCTGTGTTTTTATTAAACAAAGCGGTGCTTGCAAAATTTTGTTCTTTTGTTCATAAAACTTTTTTAGAAGATCTCCATCATTTTGTAAGTTACTTAGAAACCACCGACAGAATTGAACGTTTTGCCGAAACCTATTTTGATGAAAATCTTGAATTAAATTTATTTTATACAGAACAATTTATTCATACGTAAGATCTGATATACCTCATGACGTAAGTAGTTCTTTAAATATTGCATGTTTATATCTTCATAAGCATTGTGAATTGTTAACTTATGTGTTTTAAAGATTTGGAATTTGCAGGTCTATATAAATTGAGTTTAATAATTAATCAGGTTTGTTAATGGTTATCTACATTATATTCTGCTTCACGAAGGGACAGTTGAGATAGTATTCACTATTTGTATTAGAATCATTATATCTGTTGCACTTATAGCACCTTAGGACTTTTGTGGTTTCATTACCAAAAACATCATCCGACCCAATCAGAACATGAGCAGGTTCCATGAGACTTTTCAGTGATAACGTCTGCTTGAAAAATCGTTTTATAAATGTTACTTTTTTTTTTCACAGAATGTCTATGTAAGTAACTTCCAAAAAGAGTCTGCGTTAAAATATCCCAATTTTACTTAAAAAACAAAACTAGCAAGAGTTAGATCATTTATGTCTTGCGAGAAGACAATCTTTATTAGGGCATTAGTTTGCACTCGTTTCACAATTTGATTTCAGTTTGAAGATAGATTCATAAATTTCTTTATAAATGCATTTTTAAAAACTGAAAGTTGTTTTGGTGTTTTTATGCTTCAATATTGTTTATGAGAGCTCTCTCATTAGGATTCCTAATATTATATTTGCACCATTTTTAGTTTAAAATGGTTGCAATTAGTTTGTGAAGCTATTTCATAGGGACATTGTTGCAGAGTTTGTCCTACACATAATTCACTTGCACTAAAAGGATATTATAATGCTCAAAATAGTGATTATTGTTTCAAAACAATACGAAGCTTATAGCTATTTGAGCAATCACAAAGCTTTTTATCCATTCTTTACAGTAATACTTTTATATCCTCCATACCTACGTGATTTATTGGTTATTCTTTGGCTAGTTTCGATCAGATACCTTTTATACTTAACATGAATAAATATGTAGTAAAAACGTTTGGAACGTGATTTTCTGTCGAGCTATCTTTCTGAATTTGTAGAATGACAACAGTATACAGAGAATAATGCTGTAACAGAAAAATGTTCAGATTTACTCATTTATTAATTTTCCCAAAACGCAACTAATAGATAAACAGTAACAATTTCCGATAATCTTGGAATAAGTATGGCGATTATAAAGATAAGGTTAGATGCCATTGTAATAAAATAATATTGAGTATGCACGTAACCGTATGACGTTATGTCTTTAAAGTATTTGATGAGATGTGCATCGTTGAAGTAGCTTTACGACCGAATCTAGGTTTACCTCAAGATGCATAGACGTTTATGATTGTTAAAAAGTCTGGAACATCTCGTAAAATGATTTTTATGGCATGAATAATTGGTTAGATAAAATGAGAACTATCACTGCACGTTGTATTTTAGTGTTTATTATTCAGCAGACGCTTTATGTGTCTATAGAAATAGGAGATTTTAAAAGTTTGAGATTTAAATTTTTCAGTTATGACTAGATGTAGCGTAGTACGTTGTAAAGATTGCAACACAGTTTAATTTTACTATACAGGGTGAGTGGAATTTCGTTGACCAGCTTATATCTAAATAAGATGTTCAATTTCAGTAAACCTATATAATTTTAACCAAGGAGAAAACTATTTTCTTGTGTTCATGTTAAGGGTTTAAGGCAGGTTCCATATACGTGTTAATGTAAGCGACGATTGATTGATTCCTAACCTGAAAATTGTTATCCAATCATGAACTTTAACCGTGACACCTTCTTTTTTATTTGTTTGTTGTATTCTTAGTTCTAGTTTAAAATTTATTGACTACTCTTTCAGTACATTTCTTTTATCTTTCAATTTATTAAATACTTTTTTAGACTGACATTGATTTCTAGCAACCTTCTTTCAGAATGTTTAAAACACGGATTGAGAAAAGGTAAAATTCTTATTCTGAGCAATCGGTCTAAATAAGACTTAAAAGTTGATGTTTAATAATGCCTTTATAGATTTTTCTTTTGTTTACATATGTCATACAGCTAACAAGAGTTATGAATTTGCAATCTGACAAATGGATAGCAATGCGAAAGAAACTATCTCAAAGACAAGACGTTGAAATATCGTTTGATTCCAAGTAAGCTGTAGAAAAATATGAAATTATGAAATTAAATTATTAATGAAAAAGCTATTATGTTTTATCTCAAAGGATGCAAACAAAAATTTACTTTTTATCTAACTTAAAGCAAAAACTGCAGTAGATAGTTTACAAGAGAGAAGCAATCAGGCAAAGTTTTTCTTCTCTATATATTAAATGTCTGTAGCAACATAAAACCTTTTCAAAAACTTGCAAAACTTCGATCATCGATGTGAGAACGTTGAAAAGATACATTTAAAGATATATCCTAAGGCGATTTATTTCGACAAGCTGGTTTTACTTCACGATTTATTTTCTCTCTTAAACATACATTTTTTACTAAAAAGACATCTCCCAGTTTGTTAAATCCTTTATCTTCTCTGAATAAATCACAGGTACGAGTATAAATACGTAATTATTGGTATGAGCAACCACTTTTGAGAATTTCCTAAACAAGAGTTTATCAAAATATTATTTCAGATTAATGCTTTACACCAAATGCAAAAAAAATCTTAAATCCCATGTTATATTTCTATTAATACCTACATCAAGTATACATTAACATAAACTGTATAATTTGTTTATTCAAAACAATGAAATAAAATGAAACTTTTGTTTCTTTATGAAATGTACATAATTACTAATTAATGTGTAGCACTTAATGCGTTTATTTACAAAACAAAAACCCATAACTTAAAAGTTGCTTGTTATTCTTACACAAAGCATTCATTAACTAGTTGAATATTCATGCCTATGTTTGCAGACATACGCCTACTGTTTATGTATCTAGTACGCATCAAAGAACTAGATATAGTAAACGAATTTTCTTGTTTTTGAAAAAGCTTTTACGTATATGGACTCCGAATAGAAACGTCTTGAGAGTTCTAGAAAGATCAATTTCCTCTAGACTTTTTCCGTAACATCAGGGAACGAACTCAAAGGACAATCAGCGCCATCGCTCGTCAATTTGCCTAATGTGACACTGATACGCAGGATGTACGAATGTATTCAAACTCCTTCCATGAGTAAATTGATAATGATTGGTGTAAAAGTTTTTTCCTCTGTCAACTCGTTCAAGAGTGATGCAGACTCAAAGATGACATCAGATTGCCACTTTTTCTCTAATCACTTTTAACCGAACTGAGCAATTTGGCTCAATTTTTGCAGATTTGCTTCTATTTATTTGTAATGAAATAAAATTGTGTAAATTTTATTCAGAGTGACTGATGCTTCTTTAAAGAGATTAACAAAAAAAGTAATTCAGACTTCTTTATTCAAATACAAACACCGCCATTGGTATTTAGCAAAACCCTGAGTTCCAAAATCTAACATCAACCTCATAAAATTACTTATGGTAATGCTAAAATTCTTATTAAGTTTCTGAGTTATTCTCACCCTCAACCTTATTTCTCCTTAGTAACTACTATCAATGTTCTGATTTCAGCCTCATTCTGTTTTAAAAAAAAACCTTAAGTTTCTTCTGGATTCGCAATGACGGCATTATCCTTAAATCTAAGTGAATTATCCGTGCAAAACCTTTTTAATGATATAACCGGCATTACTCCCGGTTAGTTCACCTTCCCTTTTACTATATTACTGAGTGTAGGAAAATACTCATAGTTCAAACAAGCTTCTGCAATAATGTAAATACTATACTTTCGTTGGTAGCTATACACCTATACAAGTGAAATTATCATAAATGTTCATAAAATCTTTTGATCTAACCCAAGAAGTGCCATCACCTAGTCTATTTTGTTTCCCTCTAGAATTCACAAAAAGATATTTCCTTTCTACAGATTATCAACAGCAAAGATTTTCTTGCTTATAACTTTATTAGATATCTAACTAATTATTCAAAGTGATGCAGCTGTAGAACTTTGCCTTTTGCCCTCAATTCCAGTTACTAATTTTGTTTTGCGTGCAAATTGATTTTTTTCAGCTGTCTTTTGACATCATCTCCCTGTTCATTGATCCGCCTATTCTTGAATAGCAAATAGCGGCAATCACCCAGCATTTATTAATTCTTTCATTGTTTGACCCTACGTATAAGATTCAATATGCAAAAAACTTTTTACTATACACTTTTTTGTGCACAGTGGGATTTCTATTTTAATATTGGCAATCTCTAGAATTAATTACAAAACAGCCAGAATAACAAAGTAGTTCCTACAACAACTGCTGTTTTTCTTACGCTCACAAAGTCACTGATACTATAAAGCAGATTTTCTGCAAAAACGACATAAAGCTATTTTCAACGTCTTTATCAAAATAATCCAAATGCTCCTTTTTCCCAAGGATAGGTTTGTTGCGTATTGTATTGATATTTCCCCAATTTACTAACTAATGGCATTATTTTTATGCCAAAGATGTTGTTTCCAATATTTTTTCGTTTTTATATACAAGATGTTAGAGGATGCCATTTTTGACCGTGTAATCACAGCACAATCCAAGACTAATATAACTATTTTAGTTTTGGTTCCAAGATAGCTTTTAACATACTTTTCCTATTTTCTGTACTTTTGATTTAGCGTATTACGTATTCTTGCACAACAGTTATATTGCACGCTAACCAATTAACTCTCCCGAAGCAATTTGTACTTTTACAGAAGTCATGATCTTTTCCTGCAAAATATATTTTCAAATAGTAAAATTCCTGATCAAAAAAGTGCATAAACTTATTTATACATTTTCCCAACTTCTAGACAAGTTACAACAATTTGAAGAAACAAAGAAAAAATATTAGAAATGCTCAAAATGATCTTTACTAACTTCCATGCACTTCTGGCAGCGCGTCGCAATGGGTCTTTGCACATGATTCAGCATTTTAACGTCATTCTTCGACATAAATTAAAAACGTTTTTAGTACGTTTCAAAAATTACTGTCGGGAGCTTACCGATGTTCTATACACTTCGGATTTCAGATAGCCCAAAATTTAGAAATTTAAATGTCAAGCCGTTGAAAAGTTTCACCACGACCAATTCAATGCTGGTTGTAACCAGTTTCTTACCAATTCACTATAACAAGCTGGACCACCATCTAACTGAAACCAGACGTTTTGGCAATGGTAGATGGACACATCCTTCAAATAGTCTTATCAGGGCTTTCTCCAGAAACTGCAGAAGACTATTCGCACTAATAATGGTTGAGGAGTATATTATGTGCTTCAGTTACATAACTATAAATGAGTACTAGAACGATATTGTTTTTTATTTAGTCAAACCGGATCTACATAAGCCCATGTGCATAGAAACAATGGTTTGCAATTCCATCTGTTCAAATACTTTATTTTTTAGATATCTCCGAATTGTCTAAAAACCAACGAAACATTCTAAGTTGTTTTCGCTGATCTAAGTTAATCTGCAGCTCGCGTTGCACTTAAATTAGAATTTTGCAAAATTCTATTATTCTGTCAAACATTTTGATTTTTAAATGTCGTTTTATGTGACTTTGGAAATATAAAGAAGCCTGGAGGAGGGAGGAGAATTTCCCACGATTATACCATCTTAGTAACTTCGTAACTCCGGTGTTAGTTCACTTAGACAGTCAATTTGTTTTAGCTGATTCTTGAAGTTACTAACAATCCCTCTGTTATCAAATGAATAGACTATTGTCAACGGTCGAGCCTCCATGTTCAGTAAATGTTGGAAAAAGAGATATTAAGGTTAGTTTTTTTCTAATATATTTTTAATGGTTCGAAATACTAACATTGGCGTTGTCGAGTTCTCTTTTATTCTCTTAATCATTGTCAGTATTGGAGGGAGTCGAACAATTGATGGTATTTTATACAACTTGTATAATCATTTCTTCTAAACGCATTATAAAGCGTTTTGGTATTGAAATTATTCATTTAGGAATTTGGTAGTTACTTTGTGTTAAATCTTGTTTTATGGTAACATCGAATGCGACAACATAGTTTTTTTCTTCTGCAGTCTAATGATGACATTTACTTCCTATTTGTGCAAGAATTATTTTGAAGGTAGTACATATGTATTTTGATAAGTTTCTACAGACGAGATGGTAATACAGCTAGGTCAAGAATTTTGTTGATGGTTCCGGACCCAGACGGTTCTACTTTCTAAACAGCCGTCCATCTGGGAATGAGCAAAAATTCAAATTGCCAGTACAGATAACTATAGAGAGTTCGTCAAAGTAAGTTTGCTATCATAGTAAACTTCCAAGGACTATTTGTCAAAAGATGGTATTACCTAATTGAAAAGGTGTTTTTTTAGCATAGTTAAGTTATGGCATAAGATTTTCAGAACAGTTAGTCTTATAATAAAAAAGTTTTGATCTGCGTTTGAGGTTTTGTTATTTTTGTTCTTACTTACTAATACCGAATAAATATGCCTAATAAGAACATTTGTGTACTGTCCGTTCAAAATCAAAAGTTATATAACGAGCCATCTTTTAATTTACAAAACATGAAGTTATGGTTTTTCAACAAAATATAATTTTTTCTATATTGTTATATTTCATAAATAAATGAAACGCCTAGAGACAAAATACCCTGAGATATATATGGATCGAATACCTGGGGACAACATAGTCATAGGGATAAATTAGTCCCCGAGATGCAATTTCCGATTCGAGGGCGAAATTTCCCGGAGTGAAATCGTTGCAGGGACGAATAATTCGCAAAAGTAGTGTTTAGGGATGCAACTTCCGCAACTGGAAACGTCCAGGGATGGAATAATAGCCTACCAATAATGAGATGAAGCAAAAAAAAGCAAGTTAAACAAAACAAACCCGCTCTGTATTTAAAATGTTGCGCGGTAGGTAACTAAATAATACGTGAGTAGCAAATAAAACATTTTATTAAAATATTTTTTGTAAGATTCCTCTATATTTCCACTAAATTAAAATCCGAGAAATATAGCGCAAGATATAAAAAGGATTTACTCAGAGCATTATTTGTAAAATATTTGTTACTCCGGAGTACTAATATTATTAATTCACCGTTTATTCGTGACTTGAATAAAACCTAAGTTTACATTAGTTGGTATTTCATGCTCAGAATTTTAAAACATTCTTTGCTTAAATAATCCAGACTTTTATAAATAATACAAGGTGTTTGCTAGGATAACTCTTGTTTATGATGCTGTTTCACGGTTTGCACTACATGTGCTATTAATACTAGCGTAATACAAATATCAATAATCAAAAAGATAATGGACATCCTTAAATCAACTTTTATTTCTGAAAATCTCTCATATTTAGAAATAGAATTAGTGCGGCCATTGTAATTTCTTGCCGATAATGTCGTTTCTATTTTATTTTGAATAGCGTGATTAGGTTCTGATCGGTTTATCTGAGAGTTTTGATTTTTCTCTGTGCAACGATACCCTACTTGTGTAATAAGCTTGAGAAAACAATTAAGAACTCAAAACAATTGAAAACTGTAAGTCTGTTGAACACAAGGTTCAACTGTATTCATGAAAACAAAAGCTGTTATTGGAATGAATAAGCAAATGAACAGTTTCCAATATCTTGTAACCGTGAGTTTCTTGAGTTACATAAGTAGTAAAAGATGTTTAAGTGTGCGATTGGCGAAGTCTAAAAGTAGTATAGGAAAGATAAGGGAAACTTAGTACCATGGAGGAGTTGAGACGGTCCTTGTCTCCCGTTAGATTGGTTCCACAACTTTTACTATCATGTCAATAACCATTCCTCGTTTAGAATTGTGTGCAGCATTATTAGCAGCACAGTTAGCAAATAAAATCACAAAAAATCTAAATTTAAAATTTGATAAAAGATGTTTTTGGACCGATTCTACAATAGTGTTATCATGGTTAGCAAACCCAGCCAACGCATGGAAAATCTTCGTTGCCAATAGAGTTAACGAGATTCAACTACTAACTCAATCGGAAGAATGGTATCATATAAGTACCAGAGAAAATCCTGCCGATTTAGTGTCAAGAGGTATGTCTCCTCAAAATTTGTGGTTTGGCGGTCCCACATTACTTCACAAAGAGTTATCAAACATTTGTCCTTTCTCAAATGCAATTGATCAAGATCGGTTACCTGAGAAAAAGACTGTTAATTTAAATGCCATTAGTTCAGCAACAAGAGACTTAAACCTTTTAAACCATTTTTCTTCCTTTTTAAAATTGCAAAGAGTAATGTGCTACGTGTTAAAGTTTATTAACAAATGTAGAGGTAATTTAGAGAAAACATCTAGCTTGAGCCTATCCACAAGTGAACTAAGATTAGCCAAGGTGAAATTATTACAGTTAATTCAAGAACAATATTATTTAAATGATATTAATGCTTTAAAAAAGGGGAATGATATTTCTAAAAGTAGCAAATTACTTTCTTTAAATCCGTTCTTAGGTGAGGATGATTTACTTAGGGTTGGAGGTAGATTAAGTAACGCCAATATAGACTTAAATCAAAAATTTCCTATAATCCTCCCTCCGAAAGATCACGTAACGGAGCTAATTATCTAACAAGAACATGTATTGCTACTCCATTCGGGAGTTCAAGGCATTTTATATTCTCTAAGAAACACTTATTGGATTCCAGGAGGTCGATCAGTAGTTAGGGAAATTTTGCATCGTTGCGTAAGGTGTTTTCGTTGCAAACCAATTAATTTTCAACCCATTATGGGAAACTTACCCAACGTACGAACTAAGCCACTTAAAACGTTTCTAAATTGCGGTGTAGATTATGCTGGCCCAATTATATTTAAACAAGGTGGACCTCGCTCTAAGCAAACCACCAAGGCATATATTTGTCTATTTATATGTTTTTCAACAAAGGCAATCCATTTGGAATTGGTAGGGGATTTGACAACTCATTCGTTCCTGAACGCATTAAAACGCTTTATATCGCGTCGAGGACATGTCAAAAATATTTACTCAGACAACGCCACTACCTTTAAAGGGGCGAAAAATGAACTCAAGGAACTACAAAAATTTCAGGCTAGCTCAGAATTCCAAAACGATGTAATTAATTCATTAACATCAACATCTAGCACATAGTGGCACTTCATCCCTCCTCATTCCCCTAACTTTGGCGGAATTTGGAAGAGGGGTGTACGTTCCACAAAATATCACCTTAAAAGAATAGTAGGCAAATCTGTATTAACCTACGAAGAATTTTATACCTTTTTGGTTTGCATTGAAGCATGTCTGAATTCTCGTCTCATTCCACCTTTGAGTAATGATCCCACTGACCTCCTCCCTTTAACCGCTGGTCATTTCCTTGTCGGTGAACCACTGACATCGTCAGTAGAGCCAGACCTAACTTCTATAAAATTGAACCGTCTTTCACGGTATCAGTTAATCGTACAGATGCGACAACACTTTTGGAAGCGCTGGTCTACGGAATATCTAAATAGCCTTCAACAGCGTCCAAAATGGAGTCAACAACCATCGTCTTCCCAACTGAAACCAGGCGATATGGTGATACTGAAGGAAGACAACACACCGCCGGTACAGTGGATCGCTGGCAGGGTTGTGGAAGTGTATCCGGGCAAAGACAAGGTAATCCGTGTCGCCATAGTGAATACAGTGCGTGGTGTGTTCAAAAGACCAGTAAATAGACTGTACATTTTGCCAGTAAATTAGTGTTAGAAATTAGAAACGCAACAATTTTTTTTTTGTCTTTCTTTAATCGAAATATGGTTTTATTGATTGTTTTTACAATATCAAACCTTTATTTCAATTTTTATTATCACTGTATCAATTATTCTAATTATTTTGTTTGTTTTTTAACGCATAATTTGTAACATTAAGCTTTGTATGATATCTCACTGTTTATGTTACTTGTGATATGCTATTATTGAAAGACTGGGTTCTTTCAACTGGGGGAGTATGTTACGTTTTATTTCATATTTTTACCTAATAAAGGGCGGTAACTGGCCACCCCCTGCTGCTTTACGGTATATAACTCTGGCCCTCTTGAAGACCCAACGAGTTGTTGTGTGACTGTCCTTTAACGTGTCGTTTGTAAATTTGTAAATAAATTAGTTAAGAAACTAACCTCGACCATTAATTTTAACACTAATCAACACTAAACACTTTGTTTTATTTTATGATAATAGAAATTCAACAGCGAATTCATCAAATTCGGTCTTGTATAATTACGTCATCTCTTTGCGTAAAATTTTAAAGTGTTGATTCTTTTTTTATATTTGCAAGTGATGTTATTTTATTATTTTATATTGAACTCATTTTAACGTTATCAATAAATTTAGTTTATGTTGCCAAGATTTGATGTTTTTATTTACATAAGCATTGATTTGTTTTTTTGATATGCAGGTAATGTATTGTTGTAAGTGTTCTAAATTTCTAATTTCTAGTAACAAAGAATTACTAAATTTTGCTGATAATAGTTCAAAAGTTTTATAAAGTTATAAAGTATTTATTTCAGTTATAAGAGCGAGAGAGAGCTGCTGGAGTTTACCGTATATTATGACATTATTTTACGTTTTTTTTTTTATGTTATTTATGAAGCTCATGTAAGCTTTTTTTGGGTAAGTCGGGTGTGTATTTTAACACCAAGAAGCAATTTTAGGTTTGCATATACAGGGTATTTTTAGAGTGGACCTCCATATACAGGGTGTTCGTCAATGTGGGGACAAGTCGCAAATTACATCGCTTAGTGTTACTGTTTCCTGGCGCCTTTTAAGAGTTTTTTTTAGGTTTTTCAGTCAAAATTTAAGCTTTTTCAACTTTTTCCCGTTACAACTTTTTTCTGGAACAGTTCTTCCGCTTGTGATGCAAATCTTAGCTTAACGTTAAGAAATTTAGATTCTAGGGGCTTAATAATTCTCATTTCTCTAAAACTAGCGCTATTATTATTGCCAGACGTCTTGTATCCACGGGATTGTTTCGTATTTGACGTCTCCTTTTGCGTCTCATATTGTCAAAATGCCGAAATGTCCTGTATTTCAACTTCCGAATCCAAGGGGGATCACATATGTCTGTTTTGAAGTCCGATGAGAATCTCCATACCTGCTTTGGAGCCCCACCGGGGTCCTCCGTGTCTATTTGGGAGTCCGGGAGTTTCTCTTTGCTTTTTTGTTTCTTTCGTATTTCTTCTGCTTGATTAATTGATTCATCCCCATCAGATTTATTTCAAAAATGGTTTTATCTCATCAATAATAATACCATGACAATAAAGTTCGGGTAATTATTAACAGTAGGAAAAAAAACCTTAATTCTAAAATGGGGCAAAGACTCCTACTGTGGTTTTTGTTTTTTCAAGAATTCTTTGCCTGAAGATTTTATGCTTGTAGGTAAAACCGTTCCTTTTACAAAATACCCGATTATCTAATTTCGTTATACATGAATCTGCTTTTTGTTACTTTTGGAAAAGAGTTGTCCGGTATGGCATTTTCAATAGACAAAGTTGGTAAATATCACTAGTAGTAGTAGTAGTAAGTAAGATGTCTGAGAAATTTTATTATCTTGGGCAAGATTTGAACGAAAGTACCATGCTGACATTTAGTATAATAATTATCGTGAACAATGTGCAATTTTGCTCATTTCTAAATGTCCTTCTTCTTTTTCTCCCTCAAATATATACGAGGGCTGTTTGACGGAAGCGTGACTTTCCGCTAGATGGCGCTGATATCGGTAAATCGAAAACATTAGCATATACGTCAGTCTTTTAGAGGCTTAACCTCCAAATTTCATGTCAATCTGTGAAATAGTGTACATTTGGCAGTCATAGAAATCAATCAAGTTTGTGCTATTTTGTAAATATGGAAAAACGTGAATTTCGTGTTTTAATTAAACATTATTTTTTACGTGGAAAAACAGTGAAAGAAACTGAGGAGAAATTACGGAAATATTACGGTGAATCTGCTCCATCGCATGGAATGGTTTCCAAGTGGTTTAATTCATTTAAAACTGGCCGTATGAGCACTGACGATGGTGAACGCCCCGGGCCCTTACAAACGGTCACTACTAAGGAAATCGTTGACAAAATCCATAATATGGTAATGGCTGATCGACATTTGAAAGTGCGCAAGATAGTTGATGCTGTTGGCATCTCAATCGAACGGGTGCATAATATTTTACACGAACATTTGTATATTAAAAAGGTATCGGCAAGATGGGTGCCGCGATTACTCACAGTGGACCAAATGAGAATTCGTGTTCAACCTTCAAATCAATGTTTGGTCATGTTACAACGTAATCCAGTTGAGTTTTTTCGCCGATATGTGACTGTTGACGAAACCTGGATCCACCACCATACCCCTGAGACAAAGGAACAGTGAAACAATGGATATCACCAGACGAACGTGCACCAAAGAAGACTAAAATTGGTCACTCGGCTAATAAGGTCATGGCGACTATTTTTTGGGATTCTAAAGGCATAATCCATATTGACTATTTGGAAAGGGGTAAAACAATAACTGGCCAATATTATGCTGATTTATTGACCCGTTTTGATGTTATCTTAAAGAAAAAACGCCCACATTTGGCACGTAAGAAAGTGCTCTTTCATTACGACAACGCCCCATCTCATTCATCTGCAATTGCAACCGCTAAATTGGTACAATTACGCTACGAACTGCTTCCCCATCCACCATACTCACCGGATCTGGCCCCAAGAGACTTTTTTTATTTCCGAATTTGAAAAAATCTCTCGCAGGAAAAAAATTCGCATCAAATGAAGAGGTTATTGCTGCAACGCAGGCCTATTTTGACGAGTTGCCAAAAGAACATTTCTCAGAAGGCTTAAAGAAATTGGAAAGTCGTTGGACTAAGTGTGTAGCACTTGAAGGGAACTATGTTGAAAAATAATAAAAAAAATCTAGGCTAAACCTGTTCTTTATTGAAATGTCACACTTCCGTCAAACAGCCTTCGTATTTTTAAATCAGAACCAGATTTTCTTTCTTCGTGTCTTGAAGTCTTTTATTTCTCACCATTTCTGTGGGCTTTTAAAATGTTTGTAACTGTTCTAATTGATATCAAAAAAAAAAATTAAATATCAACCGCATCAGGCTCCTTTAGCATCACTAATATAACTAACTCTACTTGTGTACTTAAAGATACCAAAAAAGATTTTGTTAATCTCATGTATAGATCTGTTTCTGTAATCTGAGGATCCAGTTCTAAAAAATGTTCTCTTCGGTTTGCATTAAGAAAAAGTTTGAATATGCAAGAAAACCCCATATTTAATTTACATATGACGATTTGTTAAAAAATTTAACTTGTCAGTACGATAAAGACCATTATTCCAATTTTGTGATTTTGTTTTTCTCACTATGAAGAATGAAGATCTCTTAGACATCTGCAATGCATCATCGTACCAATAAAAAATATGAGCTTGAATTGGTGAGGAGGAAAAAATAAATTGTAGGCATTTTAGAAGCAACAATTGGCTCCTCGTAGTGATCTTGAGCCTTTTAAAACCTGACTCCTGTTGACATTCATTTATTTCACTGTAGAAGATTACTTGGTGCCAGTCAACTTTTTCAAGAACAATCGAAACGCCATTGAAAGTTCCTGCAATGGAAAGTTCACGTAGTTTATATATTGCTGTAATTACCTTTACTACTACGATGATGTTTGCTTTTCTTTATTATAAATTTAACTATTTAACTGTAGCAACTGTCTTCCTTTCATTTGCCAAACTAGTTATTTTATTACTTTGTATCTGCCAAGACAATGCCTCGTTTCTGTTTTTAGTTATAACAATAAGTTCATTTTTACAGGAAATCCTAAACATAACAATAACAAATTAATAAACACATTTTATTTAACAGATTTTTCTTAGCACATTTAAATGCATAAAACGATTCGAAATAATCGCTTTTAAATGTAAATTTTACCGTGTTAACCGTCGTAAAGTTAGTTTTGATGTGCAATAAACGAGGTAGATAATCCAAGTACATGCAAAAATTAAAACGTTTTGCATACGCGCCACAATTCACGTAGAAATTGCCAGCATTACTTATAAAACGAGCTTGAATAGATATTGTTTATTTGGGAATTTTAAAGGAAGAAAATACTAAACAGAATATGCGTTGCACGTATGAACCGTGAAAAATATCATCTAACGTTGATCTCAACCTTATGTATTCCATTAGCAACTTAAAAATACTTATTTTTCTGCCGGCTGTTGCGTAGACTAACAGAAAGTTTTTCTTCCCAAAACTGACACTTGATAAATGATTTTGTGAAAAAGTGAAATATTTTAGAAAAATTTGCAAAACTTTTCAAAGAATTTTTGTAGAAACAACTGTGCTAGGAGTTTTAAGCTCTAAATTAGATGACAGAAGATTTTCAGAAAATTAAAACAAAGAGTTCAACATCCTTTGTTTTGTTTGTTTACATTTTAACAGTCTCATATGGCCTGCCTAAAGCTTTGTTATAATTAATTGTGTTCTTGAAGCTTTAAATGGGTTTGTTTACATTTCCGCTAGCGATTAACTACTAGGAGACATGTGTGCTTGTGTAAACATCACAACGTAATTATATTTTGCATATTATATGCATACGTATTCCTTACAACAGTTTAAGCATGTACCAACAAACTTTAGCCACGTTTAAATTTACTGAGGCAGTTACAGTAGTGTTCCAAACAGAATATGGCACAATCATATTGCAAATCGTGGTTAATCAATAAAACGTGATCGTAACATTCTACGTAAACCACACCTGCACAATGGCAGTATTATACTGCTCTCCTAGAGAGCACAGTCTGTAGCAAGTATATACTGTTATTGTATTTCCTTTGTTATTGTATTATGTTAGAGATTTATGTATAGCTCTGCGTTTACAACTTCATATATGTTGAATAATGGACTGAAACGTCTTATGTTTAGCGAGTTTCATCTAAACTAATTAACATTGAAAGCTTTCGGGTTTATTATACTACATCGAAAGTTTATTGCTACTGATTATAAGTTTATTATAATAAGTTAACAGCTAATTGAAGGTGATGGAAAGGGAAGTCAAGTTAATGAAATAGTTTTAAGGAGATGTATCTAATACTATACAATTTCAGTTTCGCGCTCGTGTATATATGGATCAGAATAGCACCAATAAGAGCATCCTACAAGCTGAATTTTATAGAATTTCTTTATTTGTTATGCTAGTGTTAAGGTTTTCTATTTAAAAATGAAGAACACAAATATAGTTCTAGCCTCTACTAGATACCAGAGAGAGTAAAGCTTACGGCTGTAGCCCGTTATTATTTGGAGATTGTCACAGCTATCGTGGAAATTTGAAATTCTTTCAGTTTCCCAATGTGCCAGGAGATTCATACGCTGCCGTGTGGTACAGTACTAAAGTGCCAAAACGCCTTTCATATAAGTTATAAGGAACTGAGGTTAGTCAATGATGTGTAAAACTCTCGTTTTCTTATCCCAGAAAATTTTTGCCGTGTGCTCAAGTGCCCCAGAACAGGATTTTCAATTGAAGTTCTGTATACGCAATATTTTGAGATACTCTAGTAGCCAGTTTTATAATAAATACTGGTAGATCAAACATGATATTTGCAAGCAAGCTTTAAACGTACATTAGTATACCAACAACAGAACTAATCTCAACAGACTTTCCGTATTAACTTGTCATCATACATAGTTGTGGCATATGTATTTATATAACACAAACTAATAATAATCTGAATTTTCGTCTATGTAATATAATTAGTCTAATGGTATGGTACTCAGTCTGGATAACAAGATACCTATATATATAATTCACTTATAGCAGGCGCTTTCAGCAAATTTTTTTTGGTGATTTTCTTTGAATTTCTATTTTTTGCTATATGTGGCAGTGTCTAGTAAATTTGCTCTGCGTTTTACTTTATTGGATGTAATTGAAAAAATTTTATTTAATGGTCTTCAAAGTTTCATTTTTTATTTGACGTCAAGCAAAAATCATAAAAGGCAAAAAGATTTTCAATTTGACACACTATCTGATGAATTACGTAAGTACTATATGTACATAACTGTTTTGGGGTTCTAACGATCTGTAGACGGAAGAAAATGTATAGAACGATTACCTCTACGTTCCAAAATAATTTTTTAACTATACAGTAGGGTGGATCGAAAAATTTTTTTCTATAGTATGTTTAACGTGTAAAATCTTGGCCTAATCGGATTGTATCTTCTGCTTCCAGTTTCGCCTCCAATATTACATCACTTTGTCTAATTTACCCTCAAGCCTGGCTGTTGATATTCAATGTCATTTTACAATAAATTTAAATTCTTCTAGGGATCTGTAATTCTATGAAACCTAACTACTTATTACGGTTATAGTTATTTTAGGTGTCTAATTGCATATTACTTATATCTTGTGAATATGCAAGGCGCCAAACGAACGGTTTCTTGCTTGGCGCCCGCCGCCCACAGGTCATCACCACTTTCTGCTCCTGTACCTACTTCCACTGTAAATTTCATTTCAGTACCTCTAGCGACATCGTACCAGTTGTGTGTTATTTTTACAATAATTTATGTGTGTCAGTATAGGATATTATTTGCATTTGAATGTATAGGTACCTATAAAAATTAAATTTTAACTTTACAGATGAGAGTAAAGCTTCCAGCTCTCGCCCAATCTTGCGATAGTACTGGTGTTTCTGACAGAGACGCAGCAGTTCTTGTAAACGCTGCTCTTAAAAATATGGGGATTTTGACCAAGGAAAAATTATCTAAAGTTATAGATCGGAACACAATCAGGAGGGCAAGAGTAAAAGTTAAGATAAACCCAGAAAAGAAATACAGAAAGAACCATTTCAGGCATATGGTGTACTCTTCCATGGGAGGAATAACAAAACATTAATGCAGATTACTGAAGGAGAAGTAAGAGAAAAACAATTACTGGAGAGCATGTTGTGCTTGTTTCTGAACTAAGTTCTTTGTATCTTAGACATTTTACTCCTTTGTTAAAAATTAGAAAATTTCTATTGGATATGATGACACAGCGGTCTAAAATGGTCTAAAAATGGTATTATAAAGAGGTTGGAAAATTCTATGGAACATCCTTTACAATGGTTTGTTTGTTTGCTACATACTAACGAATTGCCTTTGCATGATTTACTGCAGTTTTTGGATGGTAAAACAAGCGGCCCAAAAGCTTTTTTTTGGAGAAATTTGAAAAGAGCTACAAAATTTCAAAAAGTTGCCTGTTTGTAATTTTAAAAAAATAGACGTCACATTACCAAAAGGGCAAGTACAAGAACTTAGCACAGGCCAAAAATATTTATACAAAATTTGTGTCGCAATTTCAACAGGCAATATTGCCTCAGGTCTATCTCGCAAAGATCTACCTAGGAAAAATGAACCATTCAAAATGATTAACGACGGCTAACCGCATTTTACGACTAAATTGGCCACAAAAAACCCTTTACAAAATCTGAAGAATTTAACTTAATAAGTTACGTGTGTGCTCTTTGTCTTTTGCCACAGCAATTATTTTTTTATATTTTTATTATTATATATTTTATATACACCTTCAAAAAACAAAAAGGGCACTATATCAAAATAGGCCTAGGGCGTAATCAAACCTAAATCCGCTTTTGACTGGACCACCTCCAACAACATCTATTTCTGATGATGATCTTAAAGAGATTATATCTGATTTTTTTGACGTTATCAAAAGGCAACTTTACCGCATACAGGCTAATCGATTAAGATAAAAAAAATTTTTGTGCGTTTTCAATTGATACTGTCTTTTTTCTGGTTTATTGCTGATTACAACAATAAAACTTTATAGGGGTCATTTCGACGATGTTGAATTGTTTGTTGCAGAATTTTTCCAAACTTTCCGACTTAATTTGTTATTAAATAATAAAATGAGCTTTTAATATTACACTTTTGTAAAAGTAATCTTTGATTTTTGTTTTTCAAAACACATTACTCAAATTTAATTTAAGTGGCTTTATTATACAGGGTAATCGAGAAAGGTAGACATTTAAACATCAACTTTCATCAAGATTTCAATTTATTGCTCAAGAATTTTATTCTTATTCTGAAATCTTATTTTCTATACAGTTTTTAGTACTAACAGTGCATCCAAGCAGAAAAAACCAAAATTACAGGGGAAGATTGATGTATGAATGTACACCATGCTTAACAGAAAAACTACTGCTCCAAGATAGGTTCTTCTCAAGTTATAACAACAGGTACAGGGTTCTTCTTCATTTAGAAGAATCGACAGAAACAACAATCTGCATTTCTCGGCTACCCTTTATGATAAAGAATTCAAGTGAAATTTGAATAATGGCTTCTAACGCGCAAAAATCAAAGTTTACTTTTGTGAAAGTGAAATATCAGAAACTAATTTTACTAATACCTAGGCGAGTCGAGAAGTTTGTGAAAACTTTGCAAAAACCAAACGCAACGCCGAAACAATTAGGCTTAGACCCCCACATTGTTATATTGTTTTAATCAACAATGAATAAAGAGTAATAACATATTAGAGCTTAAAGGAAGTTTTATTTAAAAAACCAAAAGATCGGTGTACCACGCCTTTATTAAATAACCTACGCAGTTGATAATAATTTTGGAACGTAAAGGTAATCGTTCTATACAACTCTCCAATAATTATGTCTTAATAATTCTACAAATGATGACACTATCCTCCGTCCACAAACTGTTGGAACACCTTGCATATTTTATTTTATTGTTGTTAGTTACATTTAAATTTTTATTCCACCCCTAGATGCTGTAAATACATATAGTATAACAACTAGTTAATTAATGTTATCAATGTCGGTGTGTTTTATCAATAGAGAAGTTTTGACAAAAAAAAGGATAACTTGAAGGCCTTATCTAGAAAGCTGTTTTCCAAAACTGTACGTTGCTCACATGGACATCGTGTTGTTCTTTGACACTGCTATGGTCCAATGGTTTAATTCGTTAAGGACATGTATCCATTACCGATGCACACTTTCTGGGTTACTTAGCGCTGTTGCAATACATACACTGCATGAAAGTGCAGTTCGTATGACAGAATTTACGATAGATTGGTCGGTTTAACGCCACCGCCGTCATGTCGGCTTTCGGGTGTTTCTATAACATGTAACCACATGATGAAAGCGCCATCTATTATAGCTAAGCTAAGTTTAAGTTTTTACCACAAACGTCTTGAGACAAACAATTCCATCACTATATATGTTAATCAAACTGTGAAAAGCCATGAGTAACTGTTATAGACAGCCGGAATAATCGTAATCCAGATTAAGTAAATGAGAGTTGACATTAATAATGATCGATTTTTCAGAATTCTTTTCAGTAAGATGTGTTTGTCTGGAAGTTAAGAAATTGAGAGTATCCGAAAATTAATATTTTCAAACACATCTTTATATTTATAAACTGAAAGTCCTCAATACGCCTTCAATGAATGTTGTTTTATCTGTATAAAAAAACGAAGCAAAAAACACATGCAGATAGCAGCGTGAGTGAGTCAGACAATGGCTATAGCTGACGCAATGAGTAATTCCATGGCAGTTCTAGGGATGTGTTAATAGGACTGCTAACAAGACATCATGTGCATAAATATTACGTCTTCAGCAAAACCATTGTGACAACGGTAACAAAAATTCTTTTGGGGCCTTTTGTTTCAATCCTGGATTCGTTTTGATTTATCGTAAATTTATATTTGGTGGCGAAATACAACATTTCAATGTCCTAAATTTGGACTATTTCTCAATTTTGGACCTATAAAACTTTTTTATTGCTACTTTGTGCCATTTTCAACTAGTTCACAAACGTTTTTAAGAAAATCGAAACTAACAGTTCAATATTTTTATAATTACAAAGTTTTTCATTTTCGTCACCAAGTATGGTATTTACTCTATTAAATTATTTCTTCAAACACTGACTATCAAAGATACTAAAAATGTAAATTGAATTTTTTTTTCAGTATAAAATTCAAGTTTCAATCCTTCAATAAAATTGTAGTTGTTGCATTGCATTAAGAAGCAAGAAATGTGATTATAATCAACCAACTTCAAACTAACACATCATAGTGAGTAAAACTAAAGAGTTTTAATTAAATTGTGAATTGATATTCTAGTCGAACATTACAATTTATAATTCCGACTACTAAAATACACTTACCATATTTTTCTGGTAAATTAATTTTTTCTTAATGATTTTTTAGAAGCATCGTAGTAACATTGTCAGCATTGTTAATCTATTTGTTAATAAGAAATAAAATTAACTTTTCAAATTTGTTGTAAGTAAATATTTTTCAATATTACATACATAATAATAAAAGCTTCCTTTTGGGTTTATGTACTTTTGCTCAACAAGCACTATATAAGTGCCCAGTCATTTTATCGGGGTGACTACTAAAAGCATATAAAGTAGGTTTTGATGCCTTGGGGCTCATGTAAATGACCCGTTTCCAATATGGGTAAGCACAACAGAACTGCTAGTGTGGGTTCGAGTAAATATTGTTATGTTATACCGTGTTATACTCTATAGTATTTTGGTTCCGCATGATTAATGAATTACATTATACAAACTGTTGTTGTTCTATTAGTTATACAATGCGAATTTATTTTCGTGTAGGTACGTTATTTGATGAACGCACGTTTAGGTAAATACCCGATAAGATCAATTTGAACAAATTATATTTTCCTACAAAACAGCAATGCTATTTATTATAACTTTTATAAAAACCATTAAAGATAAATTTACAATGAATTGCAGTTAACTACTAGCACTGAATAAATCTCATCATTCTCATTGTTGTATGTAAACTCTTGCTCAATTGTCAGATACATGAATTTTTATTATTATTAATATTGAAGTCTACTTCTACTACACCACGGCCTGTTGCGGGTCCTTTATATTATCATAATTAGGTCACGCTTTATTTACTATGACAAACATCTTCATAGCTATCGAGCTATAAATATTCTTCCCAAACATAAATTCAACAACAAAGGAGTTTCACAGTCTAAGGAAATTTAAACTCTATTTTTATCAATTTCTTCTATTATTCTTTAGTCATTACCTAACATGTCTTAGTAGAGAACTTGGCGTAACTTGGCAGTTTATTAAAAAAAATATTTAATTTTCTACATACAGGTGAAATCTAAAACAACTCGCAGAATTACAATCAGATACCTTTATGAATTGTAACATACAACAGACACGATTTACAGATAGTACTGAAGAAAATAAAAGTAGCGTAGAATAGTACAGCTTTGGACGGAAGCTAGGTTGTTTCCTTTAAGAAAACGAAAACTCTGATATTTATTCATATTTCAAAACGGTGGAGTTTCCATCTTTCTAGAAACAAAACCATTATCTATAGCAAAGAATTTTCCTTCCAGAAAACATAAATATCTCTTTCAAGACAATAACCCAGGTTTTTATTTCAAAGGCGTCATTTATTCATAAAAGCCCATAGTTAGTTGACCTTTTAGAAAGAAGAAAACTGATTCTCCGGATGGTGATGGAAGTTGGCATGATTTTATCTCTTGGTGTGTATAAATTTACAATATATCAAGTGGCCAAAACTGCCATGAGGTAGAAGAGTAACGAGAACATCCCAAAAAGGTAGGAATCCATTATTCTCAACTTTCATGGTGAATTTGACATCTGGATACTGGTTGTTTAGATGATCAGAGAATTGAGACAACGTATGTCATCCATGCAGCCATACCATAAATGTCATCTACGTATCGAAACTAAATTTTGGGCTTGTACTCGGTTGATTTTTGAGCAATTTTCTTAAAAGATAGATTTTCGCAACTACTGATGATAGTAGAGTGTCCACCATAGCTCCCGAAACTTGTCGGTAGATTTTAACACGAAACAACAAGCAGCTTTCTACTAAGGTCGCCATATCGATTGCTTTTTCACCTTGACTCAACAGTTGTTGAATGATGGCTTCAAAATTAAAAACAGGAACTTTAGTGAAGAGAGAGGTCACATCGAAACTGACCACAGTGAAATTTTTGGGCTGCTGAATTTAAACGTGGCCGTAAGAGCTTGGGAGACGATGAACGTTCGGGACGTCCAAAAACTGCAACTACCGACGAAAACATCGCCAAAGTTCACCAAATGGTGCTAGACGACCGCCGAATTAAAGTGAGAGAGATAGCAGAGGTTATGAACATGTCAAAAGAACGTGTTTGTCACATATTAAATCAACATTTAGGGATGAGAAAGCTGTCCGCGCGTTGGGTGCCGCGTTTGCTCACGTTAGACCAAAAACGTGTTCGAATGAATATTTCCAACGCTCTTTTGGCGCAGTCTAGGCGAAATAAATCCGAGTTTTGGCGCCGATTAATTACTGTAGATGAAACTTGGATACACCATTATACGCCCGAAACAAAAATACAGTCCAAACAGTGGACTGCAAAGGGGGAACCGGCTCCAAAAAAAAGCAAAAACTGTTTTTTCGGCTGGGAAAGTGATGGCGACTGTTTTTTGGGATAGTCATGGAGTTATTTTAATCGATTATCTTCAAAATGGAAAAACCATTACAGGAGCATACTATGCATCATTACTTGACAAGCTGAAGGCAGAACTTGCGAAAAAACGGCCACATTTGCAGAAAAAGAAAATCCTGTTTCACCAAGGCACCTCAGCGGTTGCCATGGCGAAAATCCACTAATTACGGTTTGAACTGCTTGACCATCCGCCTTACTCACCAGATCTAGCCCCAAGCGACTTCTTTTTGTTCCCTCATCTAAAAATTGCGCTCGGAGGACAAAGATTTTCGTCAAATGAAGAGGCAATCACCTTCGTGAACAATTATTTTGCAGAGAAAAATGCCGAGTACTATTTGGACGGGTTACAGAGATGGGAGCATCGCTGGGAGAAGTGTGTAGAGTTACTAGGAGACTATGTTGAAAACTAAAAAAAAATTTTCAGAAAAAATGTCTTGTATCTTTGTTAGGTCGGAAACTTTTCAGACCACCCTCGTAAGTACCTCCGTTGAATTTAATTGTTGAGATATTTGGTTTTAATCACGGGACTACTACATAATACAATGACTGGCATGTATGTAATTTAGTTGTAAAATTATCAGAAAGTTATTATTATACAAAGAAATAAAGATCTTCGACCAGTGTATTCTTAGCACCTAATTGGTTTCACTTTAATGCAAATGCGATTTAATCAAGTCTTGTGATCGATCGTGTGTTAAATATTAAAATGTGGAAAATTATACAACAATATTTATATGTATTTCATTTCATCACAAATATCTGGAACTTGAAACAGTCAACATTCCACTTTGTCGAGATTTAAGTTGCATTAAGCACTTTGTTGTTTATTATTAGTCAAGAGTCTTCTCTTGTTTTCTGTCTTATTCACAAAATTAACGACTTAATTGTAGTTGCAAAACAACAAGCTCAACCTTAATGTCAAGAATGAAAAATATCTAATTTTCTGATTCTCTTGGCAAAAGACAATCTGTACTATCACTAATCTTGTAAATTGTAAAACGGCGAATTTTAGATGCTTTGTTAGCGTTTACGTTCCTTAAATTATTTTTGATTAATGTTTTAAGAAGAAAAACGCAAGGATTATAAAAATTTTCAAAAGAATAAAGTAAAAGTATTTTTTGCATAAAAGACTTAGTATAACTATTTTTATTGTGGGAACACAAATCTGAAAGGAATTTATAAGGTGTCATGAATTTAATATGAATGCATTGAGAAGTGCATCCAGTATGTATAACGTTTCTGAGTAAACTTTCCAGGCAATTCCAGTAACTCTGCAGGCATTTGAAAATTTAAACTTGCATTAAATTACACGCTACAGGCTACATTTAGGACAAGTACGTTTACTTAAAATCTCAGTTTTTAAAGGAAGTTACAAACAATAACTGTAACATAATTGGTTTTATCTTTACGTTATTAAATTCTTGAACGGTCGCAAAATTGGAAATCAATAAAAAGATAAGCTCATATTTTTATTGAAACTTTACCTGTCTATGTAGACAGAAGAATAGAAACTTGGTTTACTTAGAATGAAGGATATAGATTTCATTAAAATAGAAGTTAGTCACATAATTATTAAAAGCGTTTTACAATAACCCTAGCTAATTCTGTCGATTCTCGAACATTTTTTACAATAAACTAAATATATACATTTCGTATGGTTGCATTGGTTTATTATATAAATATTTTTATAAATCTTCAGTTTTAAAAATCTAAAAATGTTATTAAATGCGAAAACTTTTAGTATTCAGTCTAGACTGAGACTAAGATATCAGTCAAAACTGATCAAAACTAAAATTATAAAACTTGAAACAGTTATTATCCACACTGCAAATTATAACCGTTTGTTTCTCATTACCAAAGACGTTTCAATTAAAACTTTTAACGAATCTCTATTTTCTAGGTTAAATTTTAACTATTTATGATTTTATTATGAGTAACGACTACATTTCATTAAAGTTTTAGTGAAAAACTATGACTAAACTTTACCTTGATTTAAACTGTTTTAAACTATCTAATTTAGAATTCTAGCAGAAACTAGTTAGTTATTTTCTTAATTAAGTAATTCTGTCGTTGTAGCTAAAAATAATTTGTACAGAGGAATTAACTTATTTGTTCATGAGATTGATACAAATTGACAATAAAATTTTATTATTAAACCGTTGGTATCCAGATGATCTTACGTAATAAATAATAATTACGAAAGGTATGTATTCATTTCAACAATAACAATTGGCAATTAACAAATTGAAATATATTTAATAATTATATGGGAGAGTTAAAATAAATTGAAGTAACCTTGATTGCATTGAATTGAATCATTATTAATTTTGAGCGCGTGTATTTTAATTTATAAACAATAAATATTTAAGTAAAGACGATTTTAAAGTTTATCACGCAATGCGTGTTTGTATACTACATCAACCATTATTTCATTAAATTCGATATTTTCATATACTTCATAAAATTGTCACAAATGATACACGTTTTGAAGTATTAATTTTTACAAAATTTCAAAAAGTAAAACAATTTGAGACAGTTAAGGAGTATATTACATTATGCCATATAAAACTGGCAAGATTTAAAATTGTCCAATATGGGTAAAATTTCGGTCATGCGTATTTTTTTATCTTGGATGATAGAATGAGTGATTGTAAGTAAAATTTCAACAGATTCAGACGTAAAAAGGTTCAAATAATGCTTGTGGAACCGAAAAACCCGAAGAAACCGAATTTCGGTGTTTTCGGTTTTTTCTCTGGCGATTTCAACAGTTTTATTATCTAAGCATTTATCTCAATACCTCAACAAACTCAACATTTTCATCGTCACAAGCAGCAGCCCTGAGAAAGAGGTTAGAACATATTTATGACCAAATAAAAAGAAACTGGAAGCAGACAGAAAGTTCTAACTTCCGTCTCGGTGACAATTTGAGCATATTTGATGTCGTATATCTCCTAGCCGACTTGCTGCAACGAGTCAATTGTAGCAGTAGAAGACACTACAAGGGATAAGGGTTGTTTTGCTGGAATAGTACTCTGCGTCAATCCGCGCCCAAAGTGTCCAGGCTAGTCCAAACTTGACCTTTCTGATTAACAAAAATTCCATTTTCTCTGAGATTATCCGGTGGAATTTAATGAAAATCAGTATTTAACTTCGAGTTTTTCGGTTCCACATTATTTAAACCTTTTTACATCTGAATCTGTTGAAAGTTATCTTAGAATCACTCATTCTATCATCCAAAATTAAAAAATACTCATGACCGAAATTTTACCCATATTGGACATAGTATAATGGTTGTGGGTGATTCTTTATTCTTATCATGTTTATTTTTGTAGTTCAAAAGTACAATATGATGCGTTGTTTTTGAGTAAATAGAATTTTCCCAACTTTTTTAATTGAAACTTAATTTTAATTTACTCGCTTATTCAATATCTTGAGCTCTACTAAAATGCCAAATTAGATTGTCTATATTATAGCTGTTTTCATAAAGTGTTTTTCTTCATAAATATTCATATCTCTAGCAGTGGTGGACATCTACGAGAGGTTAACTTATACTGTAAAAATAGCCAAAAGTACATTTTTATTTTATACACCATTGTCTTATATGGCAACTAGGCTTAATTTTGACTTCTTGATCATGCGTTGAACAAGATAATTGTTTTTATGTCAACACTTAAGCTCGGTTGCAAAAAATAATTTGATCATTGATCAAGTTGAGATTAGCCGATCTGATTGGATAAATCTGAATATTTCACTACTTCTAATTGGTTAATCAATTGATCAAGTGGTTCATCAATCGATCATGCATTTAACAAAGCTTTGTGCAACCCGGCCTTATATGAGTAATCTAAATCAAGTTGTTTAATATCGTAAAGTTGCTTTTGGATGTTTGAAAAAACTGTAAGCACTTCAATCAATTCAAATCATTATCATGCCAGATTTTTTTAGACTTTAGCTTGTAAGATGTGAAACATAAGAAAACTTATGGAGTAGAATACTTATGATAGTACAGAAGAATTAATATTCATTTGTGACTTTTTATTTGGACGTTTCATACTGTGCCACCACATGAAAAGTAACGCCAATAATCCTGAGATATTTATAAGAAAGTTTTAAGAAAATCTGGTTTATTGGATTCTAATTTCTAAAGAAACTAAACCTTTCATTGAAAAGGTTTAGCAAAATACTCTGAATAATGTTGATGTTTAAACATACAGCGCAGCGTGTCCAAGTTTTCCGTTTACAACAAACAAAGTTTGTTAATTTGTGAAAGTTCTATTGATTTTGAGAATCAATCTATTCCTATTTTTATTTCTTCAATATAGTCCATGGTTTCCTAGGTGTTTGCGAAAGACAAAAATTCCAGATTTCTTCTTTAAGCCAGATATTTTTGTAACTGTTATGGAAAGACGATAAGAGCAAGACAAAAGGAGATAAAAATGCGATAAAATATTTTCTTGTTCTTGATTCTTCGATGTTTCCTTAAAATTGATACAAAGTGAATCTTTCCTGATAATACTAATATCTTCTTTCCATTTTGAAGACGACATCAAAATCAAGCAGGTGTTTTATTTCAAAAGATTCAAGCCTGCGACTTATCTTGATAGTAAAACAGAAACCAGTGACACAAGCACTTTTTAAATAATATTGGTTGTTTCAAGAAATTTGATCATCGTCGCTTTTGACAAACATCTCAGAAACTATAGATTCTGAATGAACAAACTTCAGAGAAGAATGTGTGTTATGTATTGCTGAGAACTGCAGCCTCACAGTCTCATTAAGGTAGTAGTAATGGCTTATTACCGGCAATACATTTGATGAGTAAAAACCAAGTGAATGATTGATACTGATTTATTACGTTCCAAATTTTTCTTTTTATACAATATTGACATGCTGACATTGATAACAAATTACAAACTAGGTAACACAGAAAAATAACAAATATGCAGATAACAATTAAAATATATACAATTCTGCAACTTTTGGTTTTACAATTAGTGTATCTTTTTACTAACCTAGACTTTTCTTTATTTATTGTGTAATACGTTTATAGTATAACATAGTAAATTTATCTACTCGTTTATATAACTTGATTGTAGATTGATTGTAGAAGTGCTGACTGGTAAATTCCTGTACAATGAAATGTGACGCACTTCTTTTAAAATGTTGCAAATGACCTAGAAAGTTTCGTTATTGAAAATAATTTATGTTGAAATATTAAATTTGATTTAATTTTATGAAATTGGAATTAAGTTTTTAAATAGAAAATAATCTGTTTAATTCAAGATTAAACACTGAACAAACAAAGACAACAATCCTCAGGGATAGTAACTATTTGACACACTGTTAGCAAAGATATAGCACACAAATGTATCTTCTTAAGAAAACATTAACTGGTTTGAGAGTTTAAAGGAAGTTTTTGAAACCTTGAAATGTTGACATTTGTGGATCTTGGAGAAGAAACCGTCAACATATACATGAGAAACTTTGTAACAATGGTCTTTCTAACATTTTAGTTTTATAGTTTTCATTAAACTATGTAGTTTCAAAGTTTTGTGCAGGAGAGGGTAGGCTTTAAGAAAAGCGTTCCTATATACTGGACTGAGAATACTTTGCAAATATACAAAGTAAATTCATACTATTCAATAAACTGACTAGACTAAAGCCTAGGATATTGTACATGGAATAGAGGCCGCTTCGCGCCAGGTTTAAGGGTCAAATTATTTCAAATACAATTTGGGCGCCAACTAGTGCAAGGTCATATAGGCACACTGGATTTGTATTATATTTTTGTTTCTTTTTGCAACAAAAGCGAATTCACAGTTCTAAACTAACGCTGTCACATTCCATGTTGTTACTTATTCTCATTTCTCCTGCTCTGAGTGACTCTATTATAATATTTGAAGGTTCTTTACAATAAAACAAAATGAAGAAATGGCGTGTTTCTTGCCTATATTACATAATAAAAATTAAAACTTTTATCCAAGGCGTTCAGCATAGCATTCTCAAGAGGGATTCCCCAGATAAATGAAGACAGTAACATAATTTTTTTGATAAAACTTAAGAATTCTGTAGTACTTAAACACATTTAAATTTCTTCTAGTTTTACAGAATTATTTAGGTTCGATAATGATACCTTGAGGGTAATTAACTATAAATATGCTAGAACCTTATCTGATGCAACCTAATAAGCTACAAGGGAGAAAATAAATTGACCGCTATGGAATTCTTTGCTACTACTAGGCGGTTACCAGCGTTGTGTAGAAGAGGATTGTTTTATTAACCTCTTCCATCTCAAATATTCCTTGCAATTCACAAGGTAGCTTCAGCCAATGGGAGCCATTTTAAACATGGTATGCATCGCTTGAAATCCTGCACAAAACATGTGATTTATTTATTTATTGATTCTGTACTTTTAGAATACTAAAACGTTTTCATATGGCGGATGTTATTATATTTGTCGACGGCACAACCCAGGTACTGAAAGAAAGCGTCATAATTTAAGTGAAAAAAGCTTTTACTCAAAAGATGTACATGTTGTATGTTCCTCTTTACAACTTCACATTATTCTTTAGATATGTCATATAAATTACAAGATCTTATTAAGTAATACGTTTTATGGTGGAGCATTACACGATGCTTTTATCTGAAATAATATCCTTAAAAGATGTTTTATGAGGAATTACAGGAATTCTTGGCTACTGGATGTTATATAAAATAACCAAAATAATCACATGTAATTTAAAACGACTTTTTTATGCGAAATCAGGTTATCCTTTGATGCCCTATCTCCTAACTCCTGTCAGCCTTCATAAAATTCGTCAGAATTCCGTTACAATGGGACAGTTAGATCATATATTGAGAGGTGCATTGGCATCTAAAAGCGAAATTTCGTTGCTTGATATCAGGGCAAGCCTTGCCATATTCTCCAAGAAAAGCTGGAACCGTCATCAGAAATCTGCACAATTGCTACATAACATAATGATACAAAGTAACCTGCTGTTACCTCTAAAACTAGATATCGAAAATAATATTGATAGATATCTGAAGAATGACTGTGATCTTGTAAACAAAGGCCTCTTTTTGAATATTGCTGTTCTTATAATACGCAAATTTCTTAACTAACCTTTACTATTTTGCTGTACATGAGATGTTATTTAAACCAAAGTTATCAAAATAAGGTTATAAAGAGGCAATAATAATTCTTAAAAACATTTATTTTAGTTTTCTTATAAAAATAGATTTGGCGTATTAATTATTCAGTCTGTTTCGTTTTCGTTGGGCCATCCTGTATATTTAACACATTCAAACTACATTAATTTTGCTTCCGTCTGTTTTAATTAACAAAGGCCATTTTTAGGTTAACAAAATTACATAATCATCACAATAGATCTATAATAACATTTTATTTTAATTTTTAACGAATATATGTATGAATAAAGTCTCCTTTTACCATGACGCCCACTATGAGGGGTTTTACCAAGATATTAAACAGTTAATATTGTTCATGATACCTAACAATTGCAAAAAGTAGAGTGTAGTCAGTCGTTCATTTAGCATAACAATAAGGATGGTATTCATTTCATCTACATAAAAAAATATTATCAATTACCTACTCGATTGTTTGGACAGATAATTGAGTAAAGTGTATTATTCATATTTGTTACCACGAATATCATTGAATATCTCTTCCCTTTTTAATTCAACAAGCTTTTGAGATATTGTAGGAAATATAGTTGTCAACATTCTTATGTATTTCTTTTATAGAAACTCTCTTGGAGGGCTTCGTACATTTTTCAAATATAAGAGCACAAATGCCTACTACTACTTGTGAGAATTGAGTATGTAAAATAAAAACTCAATCTTTAATTCTGCTGTTATTAAATGATTTTTATTTAGTACATCATTCTTTCATCACTATACAGGGTATCCCAAAACAGCCACTCATTCTGGGAAACAAATGACGATGATGCATCAAAAAGAAGTTAGGTAAAAAGTTTCTCGTTTTTGAATTATAAGCTGTCAAAGTCAGCACAATTTTGTTTTGATGTGTTAACTGCGGCTCACTAAATCTATCGATCGTAATGAATTTTGGTATATTGGCTTGTGGAGTTAAGATGATCTTTTTCTTGAAATATCGATGAAATTAATTATTTGGAACACAGAGTTTTACACACACACCTTGCTTTGAAGGCCTAGAACTGCTTCCATGGGCGTCATTTTAAAATTTGAACACTATTACTTAAACGCTCACTTTTTCTGCAAGAAAAGCCACCTTTTACAATTTTTTTAAAACTCAACCCTTTTCGAGAAAAGTAAGCTTTTTTGAATGCTTAAAAGACCGTTACTAATCTCGTCACGGGTAAAGTAAATCGCATTGCCATGAAAATGAATTCTTTCAAGCTGGATATTTCAATAGTACTCTTTTACTTGCGTAAAAGTTTTGTACTTACTGTAAGTTTACTGTAACGTTCTCAACAATCTTTACTAAAATAAGGAAAAAAAACTTTTAACGAATGATTTAATTTTAATTGTACAAAACAAAAATAATACAAATGATAAGACAATCAATCAATCAATCAATCATGTGTTCACAATAACGTCCGTTCCAGCGGATGCAGGCTTGAACTCGTCGTAGGAGAGACGTTCTTACATTTCAAAAAATGTTTAAAGTTTGCCGAATTTCTTGGGATACATTCAATATTCTGTTCCATAACCCATCTCGCATATTAACAGGTACGCGATAAACTTTATCTTTTAATGAACCCCAAAGATAAAAATTCAGAGGTGTAATATCTGCAGATCGGGGTGACCATTTAATTGGAGCATCATTACCTCAACCAATCCATCTACCAGCGAAATTTTTATTTAAGTGATTCCTAACTGGAACGGTGAAATGCGGAGGGGCCCTATCGTGCCTGAAAATTATTTGATGGGGTGCTGCTAAAGGTATGTCGCCTAATACATAAAGTAGTTTGCAAAAACTCCAAATGAGACTAGCCATTCAATCTTGTTGGTAACACAACAAAGACAATTAAAACATCTCCAATAATTCCAGCCCAAACCATTAATAGAAAATTTCCGCTGGAGAGAATTTAGTCGTAATTCGTAAGAATTTTCATCACTCTGCACATGAAGGTTGTGAAAATTAATAACACCATTTCTTCTGAAACATGACTCATCCGTAAACAAAATTATCTCCAGGAAAACATCTTCTCGGACAAAGCGATTGATGAGCTATTCGCAGAATTTCATTCAAAAAGCATGATTTCCTTCCTGCTTTGCCAGACTGCGAACATTTTCCTTGGGATTCTCTTTTATGGCATGCAGAATTTGTTCTTCGTCTTCAACATCTAACTGACAAAACTGACCAGAATTACCAGCAAACTTCTTAACTATTCCGAATTCCCTCAATCTCTGGTTCATCACAACAAATGTGGTATGATGAAGAGTACGCCTACTGGGAAATTTCAGCATACGTTCTTGATGCAGCCTAACGATTCATCCGACACTCTCCCAATATTAGATGCATGTCCACATATTCGTTAACAAAAACAGAAATCAAATAACAACAATACATCAAAAAAATTAAAAATTAGAATGAAAACAATGTATAATCGATAAAACGTAACAAAATTACGAGTGTCAAATTCGCAAATTGTACAAACAGTAAAGCAACAGTAAACAATGAAATGAAACGAAAATGAATGAAAATGAAATGAAACAAATCTCCATGGCAATGTGATTTACTTTACACGTAACGAGATTAGTAACGATCTTTTAAGCATTGAAAAAAGCTTAATTTTCTTGAAAACTTTTGAGTTTTCGAAAAGTTTGCAAAAGGTGAATTCTCTTGCAGAAAAAGTGAACTTTTAAATAATAATGCTCAAATTTTAAACTTTTGCCAATAGAATCCGTTCTAGGCCTTCAAAGATAGGTATGCTGTGTTCCAAATTATTAATTTCGTCGATATTTCAAAAAAGAGATCATTCAACTCCACAAGCCCATATAGCAGATTTCATTACAATCAATAGATTCGGTATTTTGCAGTTAAACAATTAAGAAAAAATTGTGCTGATTTTGACAGCTTATAACTCAAAAACAAGAAACTGTTTTTGATGAATCGTCATTTGTTCAAACAGAATCAATGGTTAAGTGTCGTCTGTGTTATTTCGGGATACCCTGTATTTGCTAGACGTTTTCATTTGCAACTATAGCGGTATAGTGAGGTAGGTTTTCCATCTTTACTCATCACGGTTGACATCTGATAATATGCACTGTGATCCAACTCAAAAAGTAGATTGACTCCTGCAGTAGTTGAACAGCATCTTATTGAAATCAGCTACAGTTAGACCGAGATAGAGCCAAGAATCGCCACTTTTCGATAATCTAAATTAAAAGGAAGTGGATGAGCAACAATAGTGATTACTTATATGGAAGACAGGCGTGGGAAAACTTCGTGTATCGTAGAACGGTGGGGATGACTTTCGCTTCCATATCGTTTCCACTGCAGATAACTCCAATAGTATTCTGCTCAACCAACGCAGTAATCAATTCATTTATGTACTGCGCTGGGATGTATAGGTCACTATAAAGGTCAAATAGACAGTCCATTGAATAGATAATGTCATCGTCCAACAGGGTTGAGAGATTTTAATTGGCATCTCCCTTTCGTTAATTTTAATCTTTAAGTTTACCTTAATAACGATTCTGTTGTTAATTAGTATTCAGAGTTGTCGAAACTATTAAGCAAAATGGTAACAGATTTGACTTACTTTGAGACTTGTTAATACCTAAAAAAGAATCCAGTAGAAAGGCGATATTAAATCAACTAATGTCTGGGGTAAAAGGTGCGGATTTCCAAAAACAAAATTAATTTGAATGGTTAGAAATAAGAAAATAGTCAAACCGGTTGCTCTATTCATGGATTTCCAGCAAATTTTAATATTTATACCGATCTCTTTGCCTTTGCGTTAGAACTAATTGCGCAACATCGTTTCCGCTTGTTTCGTCTGCATCTTAAAATTGCTATTCGACATTTTTATATCACATTTGAATTTGATCAGCTTATTCCGTAAATGAACGAATTTTCTCGATTCTTACACGTCCTGCAAAACCGCACACAAGCAGTTGAGAGTTGAGAACTAGAATTTATTCCGTGCTTGAAAAATCCTTAGAGCTGATCAAAGAGATGAATGATTGTCATTTTGTGTGATTTTCATATTTCTAAAAACAGAAAATGGTGTTTATAAAGAGATAACTTAGGAAAACTAAAAATAGCCGCCGTTATTCTTTATGTTATCAAGTACTTATCGTACGTTGTCTAATTTCCAAGATAACATCAAGCAAAGTATAAATTAATTTTCAGATTTATTATTTTGTTTGTAGGTCAGAAAGAAAACAATGTTTCTTAATGATTCTACTACATGTAAGGGCGGATATCAGTAAACGCTATCAAAATGGCGTTTTCTTCGCAGATAGTTTGCGGAAAAATTGCCACACTAACAGCAACTTAATGATGTTACAAGATAAGGTAAACTGAAGTTCATGTTTAGCTGCCAAATAAACCGTAAGTATTAAGTAAGCGATAAATCTTTTTCAAAAAACTCGTACCTATAATTAAGATTCTGTTCCATGTTTACGAGTACAGTTCAATTAAAAATTTTGAACATATAAACAACAAGCGTTTTAAGAACAAGAATTACTACAGTAATTTAGTAAATCCAACAGAATTTGCTGTGTAGACATACACTCGAAATATCCTTTTAACCACAACTTAAAACCATAAGAAGATTTCCAGAAACAGGAGGGAGGTTTATCAGATGTGATAGAGATCATAATGTTGTCAACCAACTTCCAACCCCACACAAGAGGATTCAAAGCAATATTAAACAACTCGAGGGGATTCAAAGCAATACTAAACCACGATTAAATTTGTGCAAGGTTGCGAAGGCTACGAAATTCCGGGGTGTTGAAAATGTGGTGGTATTTCCGGTGTTACATACACAAAATTTACATATCGTTACTTTTTCCCTAAGAAAGGTCATTTTTTTGTTTGTTCATTTGTTATTCTTTACTTGACAAATTATGCTGCATTACGTTTTCGTCGTTTATCCCAACTGCGTCATATTCTATTATTTCAATGGCGCTGAAACTCCAGGGGGTAATGGAAATGTTTGCTTTTTGCACCTACTTACGAAATTTTTTGTATTATACTGAATGTTATCATTTTTCATTTCTATAATTACTTCATAATTTTATAAAGTAATAGGTAGACAAAAAGTTCTGTTATGAAGTATGAATTTTTTATGCGCCACATACTCCTGCATAGTAGATGTTTTTAGTCTGTTTCTTTTTTGTGGAAAAGCTTATGTTCTCTGAAAGGATGTTAGCCCGCAATATTATACGGAACTAATATAGCCTTAATAACTGACTTATAGCAAGCTACTCAAGTTGGAAATAAATAACTTAAGTGGTTGGTATCGATTTGCGTCTTGCCATAAATATAAAGCCGATTTCCCACGGCTAGCTGGTGACTCGGCGCTGCTTGTAATTTCTCGTTACTTGTGCAAATTTAGTGCGGGTGACCTGATTTAGGATAATATACGTAATTAGAAATTTACTATATCACTTTCATCACTTTGTTAATATAAAACTAAAATAAAATAATACAAGGTCATATTTTATGCTAATTTACAGATTTCTATAAAGTTTTTATGGTTTCTCTCCTTCCATATCCAACTGAATCAAAAATATGTTCAATCATTTTATCATGACTAAACTCAGATAAAATTTTATTCAATGACTTTTGGAAAATTTGTTTTTGAGGTTTTGCTTGCTCCAGAACCAAAATTGACCTAATCAAAAGTAATCATGTGGTTTCTATTCCTTGTCAAATTCGACATTTTTAGACAAAATTTCCGAAAGATGCACTTATTTGACCAAATTTTGAAAAAACGCATGAGAAACAAATGTTTTGCTTTCTGGCATCCACATTCAATTGCAGAAAATTGTACTAAGTACTGAATCCGGTGCAGGGGGATCTGTATTCATTACCGGTTCAAGGTTTCTATCTATTCCTCTTTTCCATCCCCAATTCTCAGGCGGCAGATTGTTGCCCAGCCATCTCTACACTTGTAAGTACACTCTAAACGAATGTAGCTTTGCAGCAGTTCTGATTAGAGCGAAGGACGACAGGTAAAACTTGAGCTTATTCGTACTTTCCAAGAACGCGTTGTACCAGAGTTGATGTAGATCGGCCTCTTTTGGGCAAGCACGGTAAACTGTCAGAAACATCTTTTCTCATGCACTCATAACAACTTCAGGTGTTGATGAAGGGTTATAAAAAGTACCTGCTATTTCTGCAATGGTTGGATCCTGGTTATACAATTTAATGACTGTGGTTTTACCCTTCCTGAATATGGCTGCTAACACTGTGGAAAAAGAAGATGCAACCGTAGAATGGAACGTGTTATAGCTGTTGAGACGAGAACAGTTGGGTTTCTACTTTCCCTCTTCCTGGTTTTAGAAAGAAAATGTTGTAAGTAGATGACGATAAGGCCGTTAGCATCGCAACAAGGTCAACATCCTCCCCAGCAACGATTACACAAGGATTCGTCGCAGCTTTGCCAATTGCAGTCTGTATGATGTCATAGTCAGCATCATTCACTGCAACATGTGTCTCTATCCCATCAGTATTCATTTTCTCACACGGCAACGTAATTAATCTTGCCTTATTCTATGGATTAGCCAGGAAGTGTTGTAGTTGTATAGTAACTTTCATGTGTTTATCAAAGTTGATATCCGTAGGACTTTTACCCATTTCGCTTCTGTTTTGCTATAGGATCTTTAGACTGTCGTTCCTGTCACTACAACCATCAAAAATTACCGAGAATGTTGGTCCAAAATTGCTCTTTGCATACGATATAGTGTTGGTAAATATTGGAAAAAGTTGTTCCCGCTTCTCATCTCAGGCGGTTAAAGAGGAACCCGCCATCAAGGACGTTGAGACTTGTAGTAAACTCTACGCCATGTCTGTGCTAGGTAGGAGGTCATAAAGAGCAGATTTTGCCGTTTTTTCTCATTCCATCTGTATTGAAAAGTAAAAGTGAGAATGGAGATTGCGATTCTTTGGAATAAAAGAAGGGGCTCGATGACCAAAGTTTCACCGTGCACTTTCACTAAATTGGTCATAGTTGCTATGGGTTTTGCTTGTTCTTCCGTGGTATCTTCAGATCGGCAAAATTGTTACCAAATCCTTTTGCCATAAATTCTTTACCGATTTTCAGGGCTTAATGACAATTTATTGTGGAATTACTTACACACCTGTGGATAGGGACATTAGCTGTTCTGTCTCGGGAAAAAAAAAGAATATTTGAAAACAAATTTAAAGTATTAACTCAGAAATTAGAATCCAGGTTAGATACTAACTTAGTTAACATAGATTTAGAAGCTGAAAAATTAAACGACGCAATAGTGTTAGCGTGTAGGGAATCTATGCCAGAAAGAAAACGTTTTAATAAAAGCGTACCGTGGCAGAAAGTAGAAAGGCTAGTCGAAAAATGCAAAAAGCTAAGGGGGCATTACGAGAAAGTAGGAGGGAGAAATATAGAATAGTTAAAAGAGAATATAGGGATTTAATAGAAAAAACTAGAACGGAAAAATGGAAAGAATTTTGTAGTTTAAATTCCGATAGGGATCCATGGGGAACAGCTTATAAAGTAATAAGGACAAAAAAGGATAGGAACGCAATTATGTCCAGCGTTAGGAAAGAAGATGGGAACTATACACGTGATGCAAGGGAAACAGCTGAATATTTATTATTCAAATTCTTTCCAGCAGACAATGTAGATAGTGATAGCAATTTACAAAAATTTATTAGGCAAGGAGCTAGGGACGCGAAGGGTAACGAAATTTTAAAACGCGATTTTTCTTATACCGAAATAAAACGGGCTATTACTAAAATGAATCCGAAAAAAGCTCCAGGGTGGGATGGTATAACAACAGACGCGCTACAGAAAGCCTTCCAAATTAACAGTAAAATTTTTGTTAAATTATTCAATTTATGTTTAAATCAAGGAAGCTTTCCGAAAATATGGAAGCATCAAAACGTTAAGTTTATACCGAAGCCAGGCAAAGATGACATTTCGATTCCTAGCAGTTTTAGACCAATTAGTTTGCTTCCACTTATAGGTAAAGCATTAGATAGAATAAAAGCAGATAGAATAGTTTATTTAGTTAATAGTCAAGGGGGGTTCAATGATAGACAGTACGGGTTTAGATCAGGACGTACCACCACTGATGCAATAAATAAAGTACTAGAAATTATTAAAAACGCAAAATTAGAAGGAGATTATTGCGCAGTAATCGCGTTAGATATTACAGGGGCGTTTGATAACGCTTGGTGGCCTAGGATTATTATAGAGTTAGAGCGAAGGGATTGCCCAAAGAATTTATTACAATTAATTAGAAGCTTTTTTACGGATAGAATAGCTCAGGTAGAACTATCATCCAATACAGTGTCCAGGAGATTAGAAAGGGGCTGCCCACAAGGCTCGTGCTCCGGACCGATCTACTGGAATCTATTGTATGAAAGTATATTTAGGGTAGAACTTCCAGAAGGTTGCGAAATTATATCGTTTGCGGACGATACACTAGTGATAGTAAGGGCATCCCAGTTTAAAACGCTAAAAAAGAAAGGATCAGATGCGTTAGGCAAATTGTTACAATGGGCACAAGATGAAAAACCAAAATTTAACGCGAGTAAAACCGAGGCTTTATTTTTTGGTAAACGTTTAGGTCAGGAAAACCCAACTTTTCGAATGGGTGAAGATAAAATTCGTTGCAAAGATTGTATTAAATATTTAGGTGTTTTAATAGATGATAGGTTATCTTGGAATAGCCATATAGAATGTATTACGCAAAAAGGAAAATTATCAGCAAATAGATTAGGAGCTGCAGCTAGATTAACGTGGGGCTTTAAGGGTAATTCTGCAGCTAGGATATACGAAGGGGCGATACAGCCAGGAATTTCATATGCTGCTGAAATATGGGCAGGGAATTTAAAAGTTAAACAAAAACAAAAATTATTGAGCGCACAACGACTTTTGGCAGTTAGAGCGGCGGCAGCATACAATACAGTATCTACAAAAGCAGTGTTAGTCCTTAGTCAGATTACACCAATAGATTTATTTTTAAAAACAGAAGTAGAGAAAAACAAAATTTTTAAGAATAGGTCAGAGGGAATTTTAGAAAAATTAGGATTGCAAGGAAGGGAAATAGAAAGTAGAGTAAATATAGGTGACTTAGGACATCCGGCAGATATAGGTAAATTTCAATTTTTTATTGGAAATTTGGAGGGGGAAGATTTCATACAAATATATACTGACGGATCTAGATTAGGAGATGGCAGGCATATGTTATATATAACGAAAATAGGGAAATTAAGAATGGGAAATTCAAATTAGGATCGTGGTGTTCAATCTTTCAATGCGAACTATTAGCTATTAGAGAGGCATTAAAGTACATTAGGAAGAATAATTTCGCATTTAGGGAATGTACTTTAAATAGTGATAGCAGATCAGTTTTATTAGCGTTACAGGGAATGCGACAACCAACTAAATTACAGGCGGAAACATGGAAAATATATAGGTAAATGTTAGATAAAGTTAGAATTCAATTTAGATGGATAAAAGCACATATAGGAGTGATAGGTAATGAAAGGACAGAGGAGTTAGCTAAGCAAGCAGCTGAAGAAGTAGGAATTAGGGAAATATTTAATGTTGCTTCTAGATCATTAGTTAAAAGTAGGATTAGACAAAATTTAAAAGAAATTTGGAACGATAGATGGAAAAAGGCAACTACAGGTAGATTAACACAAAATTTTATTCCAAACATAGAATTAATGAGAAAAATTGGGAGATTAGATAAAGATGTAGTACAGCTGCTAACAGGATATGGGAATTTTAGATCTTATTTAGTTAAAATAGGTAAATTAAACGAGGACGAAATAGGATGCACATGTGGAGAGGGAGAAGATACCGCGGAACACGTACTATTTACATGTAGGTTAGAAAGCAGCGCTAGGGAAATAGGAAATAGAAACTTAATTAAAATAGGTTATAGGTGGCCATCAAATATAAATGAGGTAGATTGTTTAAGTATTAAACTCGAATGGTGGGAGGAATTAAAACGCTTCGCGAAAAAAAAGTAGATAAATTGAAAACACCCACGCAAATTTAAAATTTCTATAGGCATATTAGTTGGCAATCGAGAAGCTTAAACTTCCTTTTTTGCTTTATCCCAATTTTTATTTGTCTTACAATTAATTTATAGAACTCAAACCTATCATAGACTGTTTATCTAGTCAGCGCGCCAGAGTAATAAGGGAGCCATGGGGCTTCTAAAGATACGGGGCTTTTGGCAAAAGGAGCTAAACGCCTCGTCCGGCGCAATTATACGGGCCTTTCGTCATGTAGATACGTCTCGTTGCCGGCTTCTGAGACGTTAGGCTTGGCATCTGGACGAAGCAGCAACCCAGGCCACTCGGGCCAGTTGACGAAAGATAGACAAGAAGTGCTAGGGGAGAAAAACTATGATTAACTAAAGACAATAAACGTTGGGACATAGCAAAGGAGCTAAGTTTGGTCTTCCTAAAGCCGTTTCCGTTGAGTATCAAATAGGCAAAGAAGCAGTACGGTAGAGGGACCCTCTACGGCTCGGTGTGTCTTCTTTTATTAATTACGTAACGATAGGGTCAGTGGGGAAAGGGGTTGGCGGGTTTATTTTTGACAAGCAGTACGGCAACCGCTTTGAGTTGAACCAATTTTATTGAGCACGTCTTATTTATAGCATGATTATTATACAGCATAGTAGAGAATGTAATATCGACGAATTACCGTATGATGGAACTTTCTCTACGATGTAACGCGTTATCCTGATCGGATATCGTACAACTCCTAAATTTACATGTCTCGGGAAAAGGAGAGTGGGTACTGAACCATTCCCGCAGTTTTTCCGGCGTTGGCGTGAGGGCCGTAGATCTGCATGCTGCTCTCCTGACGTAAAAATCACTCCGCTAAATTGCTCTAATGAAGAGCAGATGGCAGAGCTTGTTCGAGCCGCACTTAACCGCTTCGCTACTGTTGAATCGCTTATTCCTCTTCCTCTAGTTAGCCCTCCAGTGATTTTAATCTGTCTCATTAATGTTTGCTCAACTGTGAGATCAAACCATAACACAGCCTAGAAGGAGTCGCTCCTTATAGCATTTCTGTTTACACTCACTGCAATAGACTGCTATTCTAATTATTTTGGAGTCAGGTTTACAGTAAGTAACAGTATAGAAAGAAAAATATGTTTATTGGGAAAGACTGATACCTTGATTGGATTTTGAACAGAGGCACGTTTCCAGTTAAATTATAGCAAAGGCAACAGAATAGAACGATTTTTGAAAAGATGCTCAAACCTATTTTCAAACGAACTCAGCATAAATTCCAAACATCTAAGAACTTTTGAAAACTTTCTTTTTCTTAAATATCTCAATCTTTCAATAGGGGCTACACTTTTATATTTTACCTTTTCTAATATCTTTGTATCACAGATTTATTCCTTTTTATTTTTGTTGGATACTCTTTTCTATCACAAGAAAAATGGAATATAAACTTGAACCCAAAAGGTGTTGGGCATGCCTATTCTTTAAACATGTTGTAGCTTCTACCTGCATCCTTGAAAAGTAAGCGATCGGAAATGTTAGACGGGACAAGACATCTAAATAACAGTAAAAAAAGTCACCTATGAAACTCTGATCATTTATAGTTTAAAACAGTGTTGTGTTGTAATAGAAAAAAGTGTAAGAGAATTTTAACTAACCAAGAATTTGAATAAATGAAAAAAAGAAGAATTCAAAAAGCGGGAGACAGCATAGATCGTGGAAGAAACAAAACAAATGCAAGTCTCAGAGGAAACGTCCATTCAATACCTCTACCTATAAACATTTCTTCTTCAATTAGTTATGGTCTAGTTTAGGCCGTGTTCCCGGCCTGGTCTACCTCACCGCATCCGCCCCTGAATGTATCTAATATCTTTTAGCGGCATTTCGTATGCTGAAACTGAAACCCTGAAACCATCACTTCTCATAAATTTTTAACAATTTTATTTCAAACCCTAGACAAACACATTTTGTGTGATTACGTTTTCGTATAAGTACAACGAAGTGTTTGTGCGACATTTAAATCATAAAATGCTTGTTATCTTCACGTTTTGTTTATAGAAACTCTAAAAATGCCTTAACTTCAACATATAACCAGTTTTTGTTCAATTATACAAATGAACGATGAAACAGGCAACCCTCATTTTACTTTAATCGGATAACTTACATTTATTTTATTTTAATTATAAAATTATCCAACATAACAATGCGTTTCATTGTTTTAACAAAGCATCAAGAAAACCGACCCAGTTTCCTTCAACTTTTTCCTAATTAAGCGCCAAGTACAGCATACTGTCAAGTTTCATCCGTTCCTTTTCAGCGGCGTTTACTGAAATGAACAAAACATTAAAGTCTACAACGCATTGCTGAGTAAAACGGCGCACATCTTTTATTAAAACTAACGCCCTAACAGTGATTACTTCAAGATGTTTTAATCACGCAGCTGCAAAAAAGCACAAGTTTTTCTTTTTTACATTTTAAATTTTAACTTAAAACAAAAGGATGGGCCCCTGGAGAATATATTGGGAGTATTTACATGATCGCGGGATTTGTTGTTTTTATTCATTGGATTAATTTCGTGCCTTTATAAATCATCACTTGTAAGCAAATTCCTTATAATTCAATCGATATATAATTTCCCTCCGGAAAATTAGACCAAACATCGTGTTTCGTTTTTTTTGCGTTTCTTGTTTTTCGAATTGGAATGTTTATTTACAAGAAAAGCGAAGATATGATTGGTGGCTAGAGATCAGAAGAATGAATAGTTTATGTCGACCCATCATTGAAGTATCCGATCACGTTCGAATTTAGAACAGACTTGAATAATGAAATGCCAGAATAATATAGAAATGTTTAATCAAAGCTACAAGAGAAAAACCGTTCGATAAAATTGCCACTTTTATGCTATCCGTGTTGCAGGCTAAATTACACCATAATTATTAAAAGATGTTAAAATTAGGTAATAATATCCGATTACTCTAGTTTGAATCGAAAGTATTCCTTACTTTGTCTGATATTTCTCGGCTCAATTTCGTTGTGCTTTTTTGATGAATGGCCAACTAGCACGGAAAAGTACAAGCACTAAAGCAGAAAACTGGCTTATAATATTAGCGTGGTCTGGGAAAAGTCAATAATCCGCACACTCGAATACATGTTATAAAAATTGGAAAGTTGATATTTTCTGTTATAATATACAAGCTACCTTCTGTAATAAACTAAATTGTGTTCAATTTTAGAATTTTTCTCCTTTTAGATGGAACGTTACCGTAATGATTTCTATTTCTTTTTTTTATTGAAAGTTATTGTGTACTTTTTATAAAAACATTGTTTATTTGAAAGAATCTATTGTTTTAAAATTAAAGTTACCGACAACCATTAGTTAGGGAAAAATTTGTGTTACCGAAAATATTTCTTGTACTGTTAACCATTAAAAATGAATAGCAGTACTAATGCCTTTATTATTGATTACAGTTAATTTTCTGACATTTAGCAAATATAACCAAATTAATAAAACGAGTTCGTTGAACTGTCAAGAAAAATACAATTCATGGATTGTTTTACAAAGATATTACTACTATAACAGATTACTATGTACTTCATTTGAAAATAAAAATCGATAGCATCTCAGCAAGTGGTAAAATAAGTCATAATAAAACGCTTGATATTTTTGTACAATTGAAATTATAAATCTTCTACAGTAATCAATTTGGCTTCATTACCATAATACTGTTTGGAATTTTTATTCATGTTCTTTCTTCGATATTTATTTTCTATTTATAATTTTCAATAGGAGAAACACAAAAAATTAAAAAATAACGTTTATGTTGCCAGTACTTGGAAAGTAACTATTAATCGTCTAATTATGTTTTGGTTATTTATATTTAACTAGTAGATCGACTATTGCATGAACATTACGTGTATACGAAATCAAGTTCTTTGTCCCCTAAATTGATTCTTTCTAACTATAGATACTCTTGTAGACCTTTCATTTATTTTTTCGAAGTTACTCTAGATATTTCCAATAGTTCTTTGTTCCTTACTTGTATTCTTTCGGATTTCTTGGTCACATTACGTTTAACTTTGGCATCATTAGGATTTTGTAATTTACATTACTGTACAACCAAGTCAGTTGAAAGGCGGTCAGTGAAGAACTTTTCTGTAAAAATGCAATTAATTGATTTTGCAAGGAAAACTAACAAACTAATTAGCAAAGTTGACAATAAAAAACGGTAAGTGCATGCTGTATGTAACTGTATGAAGAAGAAAGCAGAAAGAATATTACTGATGCTTCGGTAATGTTGCTATTAGCTATAGGCAATATGTTTTGGGAAAAATCGCTTACGACTTGTAGTTGACATTGTACGTACACTCTTACATGGAAAAATACAGAACTGGTGATGAGACTTATGTATGTTCCAAAAACGAACGTAATAGATAGATGAAAGCCATAACAGCAATTCTTAAACCCCGCGTGAGACGTCTTAAAAACCCCTATGTTTCGTTGGCAGAAAATTTAAACGCAAGACTAAACTTCAAGTACCTACACAATTAACAAATACGTATACTAAGTTGGTCGAAGATGTGCCTGCAGAAATTATTTTGCCAGAGATAGGCACGTACAGTAGCCGCATAAGAATTTGAAAAGTTAATTCCCAAAACTTAGCAAAAAACATCTCCGAAGGAAAAACCAGGACTAAGGTCGATATTGTAGTTAATAATAAGAAATATAAATTTGGACATGGAGTATCAATTTCCTTCTGTTGACTGTATAGGAATGTGGGTACCATCTATGCAAAACCCCAACGCAGTCGGAAAATCTCTTATGCTGTAAAAGCCAGTCTTGATTAATTTTATTTCTACAGGCATTTTAATAATACTGCAGATTTATAAACTTTTGAATCATCCCCTACTAGAATTTGAAATGAACTCGTAACATAAAGACTTAGAATAATTAAAAGCTACTGTAGGATACATAATGAACAACTTCTTTGTGTAAAAGACTGACATGAGAATTTTCTTAAAAGTATGTCAACTAGACGTAGAACAAGTTTTTTTCGACAACAGAGAACGATTTTTAAATTATTCAATTTCGTTATAAATTTATTTATTAAAGAAAATCTTATAGTGCCAAAAGAAAAATAAAATCAGCAAACAAGGATTCGAGCCTTTTCGAGAATACGTAACCGAGGAATTAGTTCAATAGCTTCAAGGTTTTAAGCCTGTTAGAAATTCTGAACATTTTAACAATTTTAAAACTAAGAAAGGTTTAAGAAGAAGAAACCAGGATAAGATTTGATCTACAAAATCATACTAAGACTTTCAACTGTTTCTATTTTTGGAAGCTATAATTTTATAGTGCCAAAAGAAAAATAAAATCAGCAAACAAGTAACCAAGATAACAAAGCTTTAAATAATCCTTAACTTTCCAAAAATTTTTAAATCTTGCAAATCTTAAGATTTTGAGTTTGGAATAAATTTTCTCACTGAAGAAAATTGAAACTGAAGAAAGTTAGCCGATAACTGGAAATCAAATGTTATTTGTTGATTTTCGAAATTTTTTCTTTTATGTAATTGATAATTGTTTCCTAGAAAAAATTTCAGAATTTCCAATAAGGGGACGTTTACTTTTAGCTTGCCATTTTACGCAACCACATTTCAGTTATTTGTTGGTTCAGTTTCTAGTCCTTCAAGATACTGATTTTGGTCATCACATCAGTACAGTCTGTTTCAATAGAAAAATTTCATTTTCCAAGACCAGAAGCTTTTGAAGATCTTGAACGTCATGGATAATTTATTATGGTTTCCAATATTTCTAGCCCGGACAATGGTTCTTAATTTACTTTTTACCAGAGCCGAATAACTAAGTTTCTGTTGGCCGCCACTTTGGCACATTTGAGGGATTTATGTCTTTGGACACAAATCAACTTTATCTTCATTCAGTAAACTAAGAGTAGCTTTTGCATACTGGCTATTGCCAGATCTGTCCAAGACAATGTCGTACCACTGATGCTTCCTCAGAAACGAAAACGATCGTCTCTGCAAGCACTCTTTCATGTATTCCTTCGCATTGCTAAACAAAGTACTTAGGACCGGATCGGCAATAGAAGTTTCAGATTTAGAAAGAGTCCCGCCTTCACAACGACAAAAAAATGTAGCTCGGAAAGTGTAGGAAAATTTGATTTAACATAGGTTTTGCCATCTAAAACTAAGCAAACCCATTTTTCTTGAATTATGTCGTACAGTTTTCAAGATCTTGTTTTGATAACTTTTTGCTGTACAAGAGTCACTTTTGCTTTTGCATGACATATCATTTGAAACTCTGTGTCGCTAAGAATCTTTATGTCATTTGTCAACAATTCTTCTGTGGCCGTTTTGCTATGGTGATTGAGACCTATTGGATTTCGAGCCAATAATCAATGCAAATGTTACGTTTCTTTTGGTTTCCGGACTAATTGCAGCATTTGGTCGTCGGTAATAGTTTCTACAATGGTGACTAAAAACAAAGAAACCTAAATTATTTTTCCAGGACGCTAAGTCCAGACTAGTTAAGATATCCTTGTAGGATCATTTAAGAACATACTCGTCTTGAAGATGACTAGTAACTCAACTCACATAAAAACTCGTAGATTCAAATACAACAACCAGCTAATTGCGATTAGCGCTTAACAATCAATGACTCGACTCGAGCAAATTTGGCACTTTATAACTCGTTGTAAATGTCAAAAGTTGATAATTATAAACATTTGCAATAAATTTGACGTATTGATTTTATAAAGCCGTATCGATGGCATAATGAAATTATTATTTATGCACTTACGGTCCTGGCTATCTTTATTTTTTAATCAGCCATCAAAAGTCTTTTCTTTCTCGCTCAAGAAGTTTCTCTTAATGCTCTTGTAAGTATCAATAACTATTACGTGTACTATTCAAAGGAATATGGTGAAGGCGTTACTTTAATATTCATCCAGGTACTAAAGAGGTATCATCACAATTTGATCTTTTCGATGAATATATAAATATCCAATTTTGCAGACATATGAACTTCCAATTGTCAGCCGACATAAAGATCAAACAAAATCCAAACGAAAAACAAAGAAACCAAGAAGAAGAAAAACTAAACCAGCGTAGAAAACCAGTCCAGGGTACAAAAACAGCTCAGGTTAGAAAAACAGCTTGGGGGCGGAGAAAACAGAATCCTAATTGAATGGTACAAGGTGAAATTAACTAGTCTAAATCGCACTTCGTATCAGGGCGAGTCCAGAAAAATTTCGAGCATGAAGGCAAATATTTCAACTAACTAACCAGAAATATTATTTTATCCGAATTTCACTTCCAGAAGCTAACTGATAATAAAAGTGCCTAAAGAGCAAATATAAAATGGATGATATCAATTGAATAAGTTTTTATTCTACCCCGAATTTGTTTTTCGAGAATTCATGACAATTACATTTACATAGAATGGTCAGAAATAAACCGAAGCTGTTAAAATAATAATACTTTAATATTTAACTGTATAGAATGGTTATAAATAGACCGCAACTACTATTAGGAAGGTCATCACTCAGCAAGAACTCAAAGTCTGCATAAATTGAGTATTAAATATTGTTGATTGAAAGATTGAACATTTTAGGGGGAAGAATCATAATTATTGATGAAAAAACACATGGAATTTGCAGGAAACCAATATATCTTTATAGCCATTATCACTCTACAAGAGATTCCATAAATAAACCAGAAATAAAATTGATAAGACATTACTTCAGGAGTAAGGACATTGGTCCTGTTCTTTGGCATACTGAAAACCCTTAAATAATATTTAAATTAATTCCCATAGAAAAATTTGTAAAAGAAGCGTTGTGTCTATAATATTATAAGAACCTTGAAGAGTTTTGGCTCAAATTTAGGCTTGGAACCTACACCACGTCAAGTTTCTTTAATAGTATATACTGAGAATCGTACAGATCAATTTTGATTTGCTCACAATTGCTATTGATTTTCATTCAGATATTTTTATCTGTTGTTAAAGACTAACTATTAGAAGTTTAAAGGTTAGAACTCTTAGTTTTGAATGAAAGTTTGTGAAAACAGCCCTTTCCTACAAACCTGCTGTGAATTACTATAGAATTAGATTAAATCAGAAAAGATTTACTATTCGTTGCCATGTTTGTAATTATTTATCCATAAAGATCAGTTCGTATAGATTATAAATATTGAATTGATCATTTGGGATTCAAAGACAATAATCTTAAAAACGATTAATATGTATTTCGCGTTTAAACCTACTGAGCACATATTATTTATCCATAAAACTGAAGATTCTTCAACTTGTTGTCAAACAGTAAGATGTAGATCACTACATCGATTACTATCAGCTTGTCAAATTATTAAGAGTTCTTCTTATTTTTTATGATGTCTATATTATTGTTTCAAGGCAGATATTATGACATGTACAATTTATCAATGAAGATTTTTGTAATAACATCTAATACGTGCTTGAGAGGCAAATTTTCGTTATTTATAAATAGGTTCGGTCAGCTTATATAGCTTTTTTTATTTAACTCTGCGTGGGCCTGCATTAAAACACCATAAAATACTCTTTATATGTTGAATATACGTTCAAGATACTTGAAACCCTCCAGAAATGTATCATTTATTTAATATAAGAAGGGGAAGTGAAGAAGACCCTTACGCTTACAATTCTACGTTAGAGTTCATTTCATATCGCAACATTCTTTGTGACACATTTCTAGTTCTAAATGAACTTCCTGAAATCAATGCATACTTGAAAATGTTTAAAGTTTTAATACTATTTGTATTTACGTAATAATGTTAAATCTTTAAAAAGGATTTTAAATGAATTAAAGTTCAAAAGTAAGGATATAAAGCAGAGTAAAATTATAATAAGTAATTAAATGTTTGAAAATGATATTTTTAAAATATTCACTGCTGTAAGGAATTCTAATTACACATTTTCAAGGATTTAATTTTAATCTTGAAATAAACATAGAACCAGAAATCTCGTTTTGTAAGTGAGCTCTAAGGAAAACCAACAAACGATTTAAAATTCCAGAACCCACAACAGAGGATAAAATGCGTGAGCAGCCTACGCTACTACACAAGCGACCAGGAATGCTTTTACAAAAAAGAAAATAAGTTAAAGGAAGTAATTATTTGTGCTGCCAATTGAAGGTTTCTCCTAATAAAGTATCAAGTTCAAACGTCTCTTAAGAATTCTAAATCTGAAACTCTACAGAAAGGATACCTTGACCTCATTAAAGAAATCGTATTTCTTTAAATGTCGTGAACTTTTAAGTATTTTTTTAATTCTCCTTTTTGTGCTTTTTTAATGTATAATAATCTCAGAATACTTTAGTTAAATATCCAGAATACTTATACCCACTTATATGATGATCAAGTAGATACATTTTCCCATTGCTACTAGTACGAAAGCTAGACTAGCAATCATACTGAAGTTATATGATCATTGTAGCATTGTCGGGCTTAAGAACCAAAACTTTTTTGTTTGTTAGTTTATACAACTCCCAGTTTGTTTTTCTTTCTATGAAAACAAGTAATCAATGCATTGAACAAAGCCTTGTTGATTAACTGAAAAGAGCGTTTACATTTCTAAGAAATCCACCAGCAGAACGATCTGGAGATACCTAAATGTAGCAAATCGTGTCTGAAGGTGATAGATGTCGATCAAGACTGGAAACCCTTAAAAGAACATTGTGTTTAATCAAAACCAGTTAATATGTATCTCGATGTTCATTATTTTTCCCATTTTGTTTCTTACGATTCAATCTCTGAAAATATAAAAGCCACAACAAAGATCGTTACCTAGAGAACGTTTGCGTCTTTTCAACCATTACGAAACATTAATACGGGTCGAATGAAAAATGCGTAAATGAAAATAATGACCTCGAATATATAATAGAAAGTTGAAGATAGAAAATTCAAATACATTTCAGCTTTTTTTATTGGTAACAAGTATATAACTAATATCATAAGCAATTAAATGTGATAACACCAACAGAACCAATAGTTACAACTAAAACAGAATGCCGAATAATGGTAAATACCAAACGTAAAGTTTTGAACAATCAACAAACTATTTAATGTGAAACAACTACTTTCAATAAGCAATAAATCAATACAAGTAGTGTTTGAATATAAGGTAGTTACATATAAAATATTTAGTAGTAATTTCAGTCTTTTGATGTCCACAACAAAAAACAGCAAAGGTTGTTGATTTCATAATAAACTCTAATAATTTATTGAGCATTTATTAATAAAAATATTCGTGTAACTACCATGTTTACTCAAAGTTAGTAGTGTCAGGATCTATACAGTTATAATCTAAATATCGTTTCCAGATTAGGTATTAACATACATAACGTGTTTACTATAAGCAATTATTTTCTTTATAAAAGTTTCAAGCGGAAATGATGAAGAGATAGGGACTTTTCTAATTTTGTCCGGGTCTGGGGTCAAACCAAGGTATTTTAACCTTTACAATCAATGACATTTTCAAAGGTCCTTACCCTGTACCTTCTTGAGTACTTTCGTAAAAGTCAAACCAGAACTATAAATAAATAAAGGATACAACAAAGATAAATTTTAGAAAAAAATGAAACAATTAAAAAAGAAATGGTAAGGTGTATTTGAAACTGAAAATGGCTAATAATAGGTAATGATTCCTCTTACAATAAGGGTATTTTTGTATTTTAGGCTAAGATGGTTTAAATGACAAAGACTGTTCTCGGTCAGTTACAGGGAGAATTACGTATGGAACAGATTTCGAGATCTATAAAAGATAAGTGATATAAAAAGCGTCAGAGTTGTAAAGAAATTAAGAAAACGTTAAAATTAAGAAGGTAACAATAGAGACTGTTAAGATCTATGGTAAGATTAAACACCCGTATGAAGAAAAAAACAGAAACCAAATGAAGCCAATATCAAAGAGAAAAAACGAGAAAATAAGTTATCTAAAGAAATAAAAAAGGTTTGCAGAAACAACAAATATTTTGATGATGACAACATTCATCTGAAAGACTTACTACAATCAGTAATGACGTGTAAAACAGAAATAGAAATTAATCAAGAACTCACATACCAGCACCCGTAAGTTATCAACCACACTTGGTACTTCAATCACGCATCACTCAAATTGATTTTTTAGGTGAATGACCTTGCCAAGACTTTTTGGTAATATTTAGCATATACATTAAAGCATTAAAAAATCAATACAATACAAGGCGTTTTGTAAAGTTTCGAAATAATGAAGCATATTGAACTCTTTCTGCATGGTTGAGTTGTCAGATGTGCATCCTTAGTGTGCACAGCCAAACTGATATTGCAGCACTCTATGTTGGCTAATAGAAGACGCCTTTTTTACAATTTAATGGTATTTAGGCGCACTGATAGCATTTACCAAGAAGAAAATTTTGCAAATTGTTCCGTATTTTTTTTTTAATCCTGACAACTTTATAGTTAAGGTTCTAAAATTTCTTCTTTGCACTGTTTGCCTAAGAATCACCATCTCACATATCAATGTCACCTTGACTATTGAATTCGTTAAAGAATTAAAATTTTATAACTCCGTTTAATAATTTCTGGTTCTTTGGGTGTTGTCGTTTGGCGTCTGATTTGGATTTTAAAATTTGGAAGCTCATATCTCCGTGTTTTTGCCACATTTAGATCAAGCAAAGACTTTTGTGAATATTTTTTCTGCCAATTCCAACGTTTGAGAATTCTTCCAATAAAGGCTACTATTTATTTCCTTTGCTTAAAAATGAATCTAATCTTACAATTTCAAGTTTTTAAGAAAATTTCTTTTTTTAAACTCAGACTGGTAATGTTGCCCAATTTCATAAAACCATCTGTGTACATATTGTATTTGCTAGAATAATTTGAAAAGTACTAATTGTTAGTGTTTGTTGCATTTCTATGTACCTTTTAGCGTTTTGTAAAAGATTTGACAGAAATGGCATTTTTGCCCCAGAGTACAGAAATAATTTTTACAAAAGAAAATTGATAACTAGCTAATAGTTTGAATGTACAGGACAAGTCCGTACCATGCATAACCTTACAGATCTAAAGGAAGAGAAGTTGCTCAAAACTAACTGATTTCAATCAAAATTCAAGTGATTTAGTTCACGCGGTCGATTATTTGGTCCTGCCAATAAGGCAGTTCCTTATACTCCAAAAAAAGGTCTAGCTTTCTTGTTAAATATCGGTTTGGGCAAAAAGCAATATTTGAATATTCGAATATCATATAAATAACGAAATGTGGACATATCCTGCCTATGAGAAAATACTGAAAGCTAAACAGCTTGTCAAGTAGAAGATCTAGAAGTAACTGAAACCTAAGCTAGGGTACCTTTGGGAAAACCGTTAGAGCACACAGCTAGATCACGCACTGTCGCATTACAAAATTAAGTTATTGAAAAATATACGATTGCCAAGAAATTGAAAATTTGCAACTCTGCCAGTAATGATATAAGTCATAGTGTCGACGGAACTTTTGATGTTATTATTTGAGGTAACCGTACATCTCAGACCATTGGATTTTTTTACATTGCTAAATTTGCTAAATAGAATTGCGATCGTATTTTAAAAGAGAAGATAACCTTAGATAATGTCATTTTAAACTTTTGCATACTTATCCGAATTTTACGTTAAATTTTGCTTTAAATACATTCATTTAATATAAATTTATCGCTTCGTCTTACTTTTTAATGTTTAGCAAGTTGTTTATATTGCTGACAGATATTTTTCTTTGGAGTTCTGTTGTTAAGAATTAAAATGTGTTCGATAAATGGTTTTATACTTCTTTCATTAGTGAAATCCGATACATTATTTTATGACCCGAACGTGCTTTGTGCTGTTTTTAAATCTTTGTTATATTTTTCAACTGTATTTCCAAGAAAGAACATGTTCGTAATTTGCTAATTCATGTCTGGCAGAAGACAGTTCTACAGTAAAGAAATGATATCCAGTAGTTTTCCATTATCCAATTTATCGTCTGTATTTTGTTTGGGGATATCGTGTACAACTGACTTTTCTATTTTGCCAAACCATTCCTTTTGTTGGTACTTTGTGATTTTCTCGGGGAGTCAAAATTTGGACCCGGGGTTTCTCGCGTTTTGTTTCGATCTTTAAGTGTGGCGCACGGTTAATTTCGACATTTTAGTGGCTGTAAATTTGCTTTAGTTTTCTATTTGGTTTATGGTTTATGGGCATTAATTTGAATTTTGAGTTAATCCTCGAGGGAGGCCTCTTTGAGGATTAAAATATTGACGCATCATTATGCGGATGAACGTAAAAATTCATATGCTGAAAGGTGTTACCTGTATTTTTACTAGTATGTGGAGATGAACGACAAGCTCATCGTCCCTGTCTTCATTAGAAGGATGACGTAAAGAAGTAACCGTGTCGAGCCAGTTATTTGGAAATTATTTAGTCCCACTTTCTTCTTGAATTTTGGTTTCGTCATTACGAAAATCTCCGTTATGTACCTGGTGTTCTTTGACTCCGCTATCTTCGTCATACTCCCTGGCTGGTGGAATCAATATTCCATCTTCAGTGTCCATCGAGAGATCTGGTATTCCCTTCGTTATTGAGAAAATTAAAGTTTTGTGTTTGTGAAAGTTAAGTGTTTAAAAGTTTATTTGGGTTGAAACCATGCCTTCTCGTAATTAAATTTAGTGTAAATTCAATTCTTTTGTATTTGGAAAAGTTGCTGGAAACTCAAAGCACCTCCAGATTTAGAGTAAGGAATAATTGTTTATGTTACATATATTAGTTTGTATTTTTATGTTGTTTTGTTCAAATGCTTTGAGTATTTAACGTTAATGTTTGGTTTATTTTAATGTTAGAAAAGTATCTTTATAGTGTATTCTTTCCGGAAAAATCTAGGGAAAACAATAGGCAGTTTAAATTCTATAGTAATCTTTTGAACGTTTTCTTTTTGTTTGAAGTAATACAAGTTCATATGTTCTAAATTTATTAATAGTTTTAAATCATGTTTAATTTTGTTTGCTTAAGGGGGTTTAATACAATAATTATTTTGCGATTTAATGATTTCTAAACGCATTTATTTGACGGGTCCTTCAGACCTAATTTTTATGTAGTAATTGTCATTCTTTTATTTGATGTTTGTAAAGTAATAATTTCTTTAATCAACCATATCATTTTGAATCTTTTTGTGAATGTTTATTTTACTCGATTTCAAAGCATAATAATAAATTCATGTAGTTTAACTTTTGTGTTCTTATTTCTAGGAGTTTGTTTTTGTTTTATAAGCTTATTTAGGTGCCGTGATGATGGACCTTGGCTTCTAGCAACCCGCATAATATTTGATTTTGTGAATAAAGCTTTGTTTATAGTTTTGAGAAACGAGAGAGAGGCTGGAGTTTTATTAAGTTTATTTTATTTTAAGTTGCGGAACCAACAAAGGTTCCTTGGTGAGTAAAAGAGAATACAATTTAGTCTCCGAACACGATTTTGAAGTGTTTATCTACAGGGTGGTATTTTGGGTGGACCCTATATACAGCGTGTTCGTCGGTGTGGGGACAGGTCGACGAATTACATCGTTTTGTGTGGCACTGTCTCCTGGCGCCCTTTTGGTATCTCTTTTAGGCTTTTCAGCTAAAGGCTAAGTTTTAGACTCAGGTAAGATCATCAAAACCTGGGTTATTTACTATTTTGGAACCTACTTTCGTCTTCGACATGAGCTATGGGCTTGAACATCTACCGATATCTGGCTTATACGGGACTTGTGCATACTTTTGGGCATTTTCTCGTTACAAGATATCTTACATATCTTGCACAGACACAGCTTTGAAACATGGCAGGTTTGAAGTGAAATTAAATATTGTTTAAAATTAAAAATCATTTATGAGAGAAAACGAATCTTTATGTAAACAAACCAAAAAACAATGAATCGGTACGACAAACGATAACAATAACTTTTGTTTTCTTTTAATAAAGAATCAAAACTATTTTCAGAAATAATTGAAGTGAACGAAGAGAACTAACCATTCGATTTAGGAATATTTTAGTAGCACTTACATACTGCTATCCATTGGATGTCATTTTATTTAGCGAGTATTGCAAACAAACTGTAAAGCTGTATATGGAACTTTGCCCTTGGTAGTCCCTGCCGGCATCAGTACATAGTCTTCATTCACAGTAATTAGACTATTGTAAATAGTATTTTGCCCGTTGAACTCTTGGAAGAAGATACTTCAGAGGCAAGAAATAAATTTATAAAAGAGACAAATAATCTCAAGTAAGAAAAGGTGCAAAGGGTTCACAACATATCGGACATTTTAACAAGCCTCTTGAAATTTAAGACTAACTAAACAGCACATGTTAAATTATCTACGTTCTGAAGTTATTGCCATGCTTCAAGCTCGTTTGCCCAATACCAATAAATCTGTTGATAAGCCTTTGATTGAACACTGATGAAACTAAACACAAAGATGAAGATGAACGACACTTAGAAAACAGTCTCCTTTGAATGACAGTGAACTTGAAACGGGACAAAAATTTTCTTACATGACGGTTTTGTAACTCGTTTTCAGTTTTGTTATTATCTGTTTAATTTTTCTATACTTATGAAGATTTAAATCTTTGACTTATAATGAAATCTACGTTAAGTTTACATTCCATACTGTTTTGAGGCATATTTTTAATTTCGCGAATTTTAGCCCCAGAATCGATCAGGCGTGACACTGTGATACGGATCAAAAGTGATGAAGTAATCTGACACCATTTTTGAATTGTTTTTTTATTTAGTGAATTGACTCAACGTAGGAATCTTTATATTAAACTGACAGTTTATATTGCAAATTCTACCGTATAATAGAAAAAGAGTTCAGATAACTTTATGAGTATGTAAGAAGACAGTTTTTATTTGAAAAATAATCATAAAATATCCTATATGTAGAAAAAGTATACCTTCCTAAAACATGAAAAATTGAACAGCACTTTCCTTACTTTTTCATGAAAATACGCGTTTGTACATATTGACTGTCATAAATGTTTGTATTTTTGCAAATCGTTGACGATGCGTATCCAGCAAAATTATGTTATCGATATCAATATCTCTTTCGTATATTACTTATTTGAATTTCATAGTAGAGATGTTTTCAAACGTGAAACAATAATTTTTAAAAGTGCCTGATATTGTTTCCATTTTAATAAAAAAATGTAATGTTGGTTCTTTTAATTAAACTACTACTACTTATCGTAGAAATATCTCATTAAAATAACTGTAAATTGGCTTTCTAGTTGGTTTTTTCTTAGAATCAGTGAAATTGTAGAGAACATTGAATAACTTGACTGATTTTTACAAGTTTTGATTTATTCATTTGATATTAGTATCAGTTGCTGGATGTATGAATTTTGAGGTTTGCATTAAACGTATTATACGTACTTAATGACATATGTATACAGGGTTAGACGTATCATTTATAGGAATATGTAATTAATAATGGTATGCAAGGTTAAGCAGATGCGAGCTTCACCAATAAAATCTCGGAAACTATAAGAGATACAGTGCACTTTCTTTATAGAATTCAGAGTAAGCTATGGTTTAAGTTCATTATTACAGTGTACAAAAATATACAGTGTGATGAGCTAGTAACTTTTTTACTGAGAACAGCATCGCTGTTATAGAAATTGTAAGTCATGGCCTACTCTTAATCCTGTAATATAAAAAAAGTGAAATTGATGTCGCATTGTTCGTATTCGCCTGATCTACTTAGCACCAAATGACTTGTTTCTGTTCCCGACAATCAAAGACAATATGCCCGCTGAACGTTATTCTTCGCCTAAAGCAGCAATTGAGGCATCTAAAAAACTGGTTTCTGGGGTACCAGATTCAGATTGAAAGAATGCTTGAAAGATTGGTTTGACGAATGCAAAAGTGCATTGTTGCTAAAGGTAAATATTTTGAAAAACAATAAAGTCATTTACGAAATTGTATCTGTGTTTTTCTTAACCATTTGCAGACATTTCTCCAGCAAGCCTCGTACTTATATCTAAATTTCTACGTGGTATATTCCGATTTTCCAGAATCATGACAGATTTTGTAATTTGTAATAATTTATATTAATAAGTAAATTCAGCATTCAGGAAGTATCGTTAAATTGATTCAATTGATAGGTTTAATAACTTAATAAAATAACCAAGCAGAAAACAAAAGTAGCTCGAATTTATTTTTAAATTATTAATGATCATTAAAACACGCAAGTGTGTTCAAATTTAACCGACTTTTGTATTTGTAACTCTTGAAATTTGAATAACCCTGTATCACATTTAATTACATTTTATATTTAAATACAAAATTATGCATTCCCTTTTAATTAATTTTATTATTTAATGGTGACATTTTTATATTTTATGTATAAACATTTTGTAGCATTAAAATAAATGCGAGAGCTGAATTAAATATTTGAAAATTACCATCTAGACATATCTAGAGGTACCTTTTACTAAAATAAGGAGAGTGACCTCTAGGCTTTTGGGATATGAAATTACAACGGGTGGCTGAATTTGCCTTTTGCTGAATCAAATTAACTTATTTATGTTTGTTAGCTAACATAACGACAAGGTATATCTTATGCGGTAGTTATAATTAGATAGTGAATTATTTTAATTAAAGGTTCAAAATAATTTAATCCGTTATCCGTATTAAATTCTTTGAGCAAAAAATACAAAAAATAGTTAAGGTTGGGATATTTAGGGTCTCAGAATGGTCAAAATTGGGTGTCGTAATTTCGAGGAAAACAAACGAAGCATGATTCGTGTGACAAATCAAAAACTAGTTCTGGAATCTAGAAATACATATCTATGTTGTAATGTAATTTTCTTACAAAAATAATGCTCTAAACAACAGAAATAATAAATACATATTACGAAGCATGTGACATCATTTATAAAAAGTAGCAAATTTATTTTCGTACAGAAACGCAATTCAAACAGAATAAAATACCTTTACGACAAAGAATAGGCTATGTACTTTATGAATAAAATTTTTAGTCAACACTTGGCCCACTAATTTTGCTGATCTCAGGGAAATTAACAATTCGTAACTTTCATCTAAAATGGTTGGAGTGCATTTCACCCTGACTTATCTAAGACGCATAATTTGCAGGGAATTAACATCTTTCAAACCCGTTTTACATTGACTATTATGCAGTAGATGTCAGTGCAGCGTATAAGTTCCTAAAGAGCCCCGCCTCCAAAGGGGTAACAAAATATATATATTTTGCTTTTGTGGTAATTACAATTAGAGATATAATTTTCGCGTTCAAATCAGCAGTTATTTTTTTTATTTATTTGCTAAAAATGGTTATAATCGTGGAAGTATTAGTTATTTTTTGCTGCAGAAAAAAATTAGATGATTGATTAACAAATTTTGAGTTTGTGTACCTCTAATTCAAATTTGAAATATTATCTCTCTTAATGCGTTCTATATAAGACAGCCGTAACCATATTTCGGTTTTGTTGTATCAACTAACACTGCCGAAAACTACAATTCCGTCCTGGAAAAATTTATAGGTGAAAAAGAAATAAACTTTTCCAAAACAGGGAATTATGAAATGAGATATCACGCTGCTGCAACTTCTTTAAATAGTGGTGGCAATTTTCATGCAGCAGTTCACGAAGCCATCACAAAGTAAAGTCCGGGACGTCATACAAAAAAGTATGCTGCTAACAAAAAAAAGCATTATGTCGTAGAAAATTGTACTATGACAAGAACAAATATAAAGCTAAACAAAAGATGACCACTAAGTTTATTGACGCAGATGAAGACTATGGTCCAAATTTACAAATGTCAGAAATCGACGAGAAAGAATTGGAAGATTTGAAAGAAAAGTTTATGCAGAAACTGAATAAAACTGCAGATGAAATCATGAGTATTTCTCAGTTAACACTCGTTTGGAAAAGTCTGTAAGATGAAACGGACAACAAATCCAAAAAATACCATAAAATATTTAATTAACGGGTTCAACAGCATAAAAGCAACTAACTATGGGATAGACAATGAACCTATAGCTCGCAAAGACTTCGAAAGTAGGAGTGGTCTAAAAGTTGAAGAATGTGGTTTCTTCATCGATTATGAGGATTGTTATATCGGAACAACACCTGATGGCTTAATAGGTAGTAATGGCATAATTGAAATTAAGTGTCCTTATAGTGCACGATTTTCAACTGTAAAAGAAGCCATCTAGAATAAAACCATAAAATTTCCCAACTTTAACTGCTGATGACAAATTATATTTAAAAAGAAATGATAACTACTATTATCAAGTCCAATGCCAGTTGCATGTAACAAGAAGAGACTATGGCATTAAGAAAAAAAACCATTGACAAAGAATACGAAATACCGCCTAGTACATTATCTACTATTATCAAAAATTACATCCTACCGATCAAGAAATCGTAGATAGTGTGGCTTCAAATGTTACTCAAAACGAAGACCAAGAAAACAGTGATGATAACGACACTGAAGAAGCTGCGCCAACTAGACCTTCACATCGAGAAATTCAAAATGCCTTCAACACACTGAAGAACTTTTTTACGATGGAAGAAAATTAGTGAAGATTGAAACATTTTATAAAACTATTTGTATCAAACAAATATCCACCAAAACCTAATCACTGATTCAATAAAAATATTTCCAAACAGGAAACAAACAAATCACTGATGATTTTCATAAAAAATAAAATTTTATGTATGTATCAACTTCATACGCAATTAATACGAAATAATATTTTTATACTTTGCATTTAATAAACTATGTACATTTTTATGTATTAAACGGCAATTGCATATAAAAAAAATTATTTTCCGTAACTCGTATTTTCTATAACTCGAACTAATATTTGGATTTCGAGTTATGGAGGTTCCACTGTAAATTATTTTATCAATGTTTGTAAAAAATAAGTACCGTACGTTTATATAACTAAATATATAAACATTTCAATTTATGTATCTAATTTGACATACTCGTGTATGAAAATAATAAAAAATATTTACACGCCTTTGGAAAATTAATTTCTTATCTAAGAAAACATAATGTCCCCACAACTGTAATGATAAATATATACTTATTCTATGCGTAATAAAAATAATGATTAATGAGATTTCGAAAACAATTTACAATTTCTCGGGTCGGAATGTTCTAATGCATTCACTTCTTGCACCGGCCGTCTGAATGGTATTGCTTATATTACGGGAGTTGTAAAATCTAAATCCTCAAATAACAAAAACAGATTACTGTCGGTAGAAAATAAGAATTTTTCAGATGTACAGAGAACCAGATGAATATTGTAAACTACGTTTCTATGAGCTACGAAGAAGCGAATTAGACACCTTGAATGATTCAGACGAAGACGCATAGCATGACGGTAATGTAGCTAAAGAGGGATGTAACGACAACTTCAAACTTATTACGTTTAGTCAAATAACTCTGTAACACACAAAAATTTCGAATAAGTTTAAAATGCTGGGGATAGTTCGCCCTTAAACAGATTTCTACAACTGCACTTTTAAATTTAGACTAGTGCTTCTACTAGTTAAAAGGGTTCAGCATCTCTCGCCACAAAATTTGCTTTCCTTATTTATAGGTACTTCTCTTTTTACAAAATCCCAGCCTTAAAATAACAAAATGTAGCTAGATATAACATAAATTTAGCCCCTAAGGGCACAAAGAACTGAATATTCATACCGTGTTTCTTTTTTATAATAATTATAAAATTTGTGGTTTTCACTTTAATGACGGTCCTTATTTGAAATAAAGATATTTTATATAATAGTAATGAAAATCTGCTAAATTATTAATGCATTCGTTAGATAGTATTACAGAATTTCCATTATATTCCCTCCCTAAATAATGAAGTAAACATTATACCTTTATACCTTTTACAAGATACATTCTGAATACTTTTTGTTCTCTTCTATTCACCAATGATCCAATAGCTTTTAGCGCGTCTTTCATTGCTACACCCTTGCCTACGTCTTATGTATCCTTATCTGCCTTCTGACTTTATCTTATCTAGATTTCTATGTCATGCACAGGATCCTACGAAGATTTTCAATTCATAGTCATTTATGTTTTCATTAGTGGAGAGTTCTTAACTTGTATTTTATACAGAAAAGAAGCTTTAGTAACAGTTATATACAGCTACCCCTAGGATTTAACTTCTACAGTAAAACTTCAACCTTACCAATGCATGTATATCCATTCAGAGAATCAAAAGACACCTGCAGAAGGCCTCTCCGACGCCAAACACTTAGAAAATTTTTTTAAAAACTTTAGAAAATCAATGCTTGGGTCAAAGTTTGTTCAAAGCAAAAATAAATTAAAGATTATTGAGAAAGCCTTATTGCGACTCAAAGAACCTGTATAATATTCGAAAATCCATTTGAAAAACCTGAACTCATTTAAAACCAAAGATGTTTGCCAGAATGCTTCTGTTCAAAAGAACCCATCGCAAGACTTTAAGTGTTTAAGAATTCCGCAGCTCTACTACTACTAAGATTATGTAGCTAAATACTACTAAATTTACACTCAGTATTCTCGTAAAAGCATTTAAGCAATACTTCTGAGAAACAAACTGGAAATAACTAGATCAGTTTTGGAGATGAGAAGAAACAACTGAACTGTGACAAGTTTATTATTTATTTTGTAAGGATTAATGTATTATGTAATTTATTTGTGATTAGTATTTTAATTTTTAATTTTTTCTAGACATAATTTTGTTGATAAACAATAGCTATTTATATTTTTGTCCAAGTTGTGATTTACCTTATGTATCTACTCCTTATCTTCGCTTAAGGTCACCGACTAGAAAGCTAGGGTAAGACTTATTTGATGGACTCGGTTACAGTCTTTCCTTGTTTGTAGTTCAAACACATTTTGTTCAACATGCTGCTCAAAATTTCTAACAGCATGGCTGTTCTCTTTCGTGGTGCTACAGCATAATTATTTTAAACAAGTCAAACGGGATACACGTCAGTGTTGCACACTGGTCAAACCATTTGCTTAATATTCTACTCGTTTAGGCATTCAGACACAAAAAACCGTGGTCTCTAGCATTATCTAACATAAATAAAAATTCACCACCAATAAATTGATGTAGAATGTCGTCTATATACAGCCGCAAAGACACTTTTAGATCGTAAGCGATAGTCTTAGCAAGATTCTATGTATTGATAATCTAATTGTTTATTCGTTTATCTTCAATGTATATCTAAGCAGTAAGAAAGGTATTATCATAAGAACAAGCGGTATACGTAATTTGGACAAAATTCCTGCTAACACCATTGCTGTTTTTACTTGAACGGCTGATTTCTGGAAGAAATTCCTATCTAAAGAAAACCTTTTTTGTTTATAAAAAGATTACAAGAAAAATCCTGGTTCATTGGCATCGATGGCTTTAACAGAAAAGCAACTCCTATTATACGATGTTATTCAAAACCCTTCATAGAGTGTTGGGTTTCAGCACGACCTAGCGCAGTTCCAAGTATAGTTTTGTTTTTCTCTGGCTATAGATTTGCTGAGTGGCTGTAGATTTTCTATTGGTTTCACTAATGTTAGTTAAATTAAACTAGAACTTAATTCCATAGACACAACCGTTCTGTTTCACGATATTATAAACAGTGTGCCCTCTACTTTCGGACGCCTATGAAACGAGCAGTTTAAAAAGCAAAATGGTACTGATTAGTTGGGATTTTAAGATAATATGTGTGGACAGTTAAATGTGGCGATTTTTTGTTTTTTTCTAATAGCAGCCGATCAGTTTCAGATCTGAACGACCCAAGATTGGACTTGTACAATAGCTTTGCGCGTTGATTTAAATCACATTTGACTTAAGTTACTATGAGTGAAAAAAGTACTAAACCCCTAAAATAAACCAGAAAGAAGTGTTTGGGTGGGTTACTGAATTTACATGGGACTCAAAAAAAACCAGTGTTATTACGATTAACATTGGAAGAACACATGCAATCTTGTAGTTTTTGTGATAATTTATTAATTAAGGGGTTTATCGTAGTTACCAGTCTTGTATTGGATTTAGTGTCTTACCAGTCTAATACTATTATTTGACAGAGGAGAAGTTGTGAAAGAGTTTCGAGTTTCAAACTTTAAGACAGCGATACGAAAGTCATAACGTGTAAGAATTTTAGAAAACGTCGGTCGTAGTAGATTAACCTTCTTACCTTAGCGTTGAGGAAAATCTATGACCACGAATGTGTATATTCACAAAAAGTTTTTTCGCAAGCCTGTGGAACATTTAGAGAAAGTTTCAATTCCGTTAACCATCATAAAGCTGTAAAAACTACTAATATCTCCAAAAAAAAATTTTTAATATTGTTGAAATCTGAATTTCACTGATAATAGTTACTAGAATATGTAACAGAAAATAAAATTTTTATTAAAAACTAAAGATTTTCAAAACGGTGTGTTTTATAAATTTTTAATTTTAAAACCGCTCATTTTTCTCAAGAAACAACTCTGTATAAATATAGCTTGCTATATGTCATTTAATATGATTTCGACCTCAGATTATGCAACGACATTCCATAATTAGGTCAAATTTAAACAATCCTGCTTGTACTATTACTTTATCTAAACCTTGAAATCTTATTTATAATTTTAGAAACATAAAAATTAAAAATACAAAATATTTAAATATAAAAAGAAAAAGTATCACAACTTTTTCGTGAGAAACTATAATAAAATTAGACCGAATATGAAATTTTATTTCGACACTATACATAAACCTATATACATTTAAAAAGAGTCAAGTAAAACAGTAAAACCTTTCCGACATACAATCGAAAACTGTATTGGAAATGATTTGTAGAAAAGGATAAAATAATACTTGTTTTCTAGTCCTTTTTAGGGTCGTTGTCATTTGTTTTTCTTGTAAGAACTAAAATCGATTCAGTTTGTTGTAAAATAGACACTGTCTGTGACATTACAAGTAGTTGAAGTCTTTAAGATATTTTATTTCAAAATTCAAACTTCCAAATGAGTTAGATTTTAAAACAAAAACGCAAAATAAAGAACTACAAGATACTTACTACGAGAAGATACCAATTATCGACTAACTACACACGTCAAAAATACGGAAAGGGAAACCCCCAACAAAGTCTTTTAGAAGGGTCTTTCAACAACGGCTACTATAGAATAACAATGAAGAGAAACTTAGATTTCGACTGTTATAAAAAGAAACTCAAAAAAAAGGTTATACTACGTACTATAAATAATTTAAAAACCTTTTGTAACATTTTGTTTTGTTTGAGGAGTACCATCTTAAATGTTAGATAAGTACATATTTTATTTATTATACGAATAATGGTTTTCTCAAGTAAATAATCACATTTATGATGTTGGGTATTAGGGTCTACTTTTATAGTGGCAAGAAATCAAATAAGATAATCCGGAAAACCAAAAAATAAAGCATAGGAAAGTTTATTGTTCTGCAACAACCTGCTCGGGCTGTTTCCTTTAAAAAGTTATAGAAATTTAAACTTAAAGAATCTAAGAGACACCATTTAATATTTTAACGACTTTTACCTATTATAGCTTGATATTGCAAAGTAACCTTAGCTCTTCCAGTTGGAATAGAATTTGTGTTATCCCAACATAAGACAATTTCTAAAGCCACGTCTTACTTCAAGCACTGTTTATAGACAAGCAAATCTCGAAGGCAACAGCTCTGGAAATTCATCTATTTATCAACAATTGCTTTTGTGCCATTACGTTTGTCTGTTTACTTTTGTTTCTAGGACTAAGCTAAACCTACAACAGTTTTTATTTTTACAGCGTTTAATTTACCCAGCAGTTTCACTTATTTAATGTAAAAGAAGCATTGACACTGGCCTTTACATAGTTGAAAGTAAATACATGCAATGAGGTAGTCGATTAACCAAGCAGTTTATAAACAAAAAGTTGACGTTAACAAAATTCTCACAGACTAATTAGGCAGAAGATTACATAGCCTTTTGGTTCAAATAAACAGTTTTCAATCGAAAGCCTTTTTTAACATACCCTGACTAGCAATATTTGCATTGCATTGCATTGATCTGAGTTCATTTTTCAAGTTCACTTTTAGGAAGACTTTAAAGGCTTAGGTAGTCTCTGTTAGCCATTTTATTGGAGATACCTTAACGTTTTGTAAATGTATCTATGCCTTTTTTAAAAGTTTAACTAAAAGTCAGAAGTTTAGCTATCCAAATAACAAGTATGAGACCTGACAGATGACTTTGTACTTTCTTAGTAAAGAGAAGAGTAAATTAAAAATTTTGTTTGCCTATAGTAAATTTACATTTACTGCCTAATGACACAACTGTTTGATAGTTCAGAAAAGCGGTAATCTGAAAGTCCACTACTACCATTAGACATAACCAACAACTTACAAATTAAGATTTTTTTAGCATCAGCATCCTATAAGTAACTTTCCATACTAATTAGCATAGATTGATCAGTCTTTCAACAAACGTAGTCTTGAGTCCACTTCTACAGTGGTTACTGATACGGAAAGAATTTGTAATTCAAATTCTTTTATTTATCGTTTGGAATATTAACATTATATAACAGAAATGAATAACAACTAGACAAAAATTAGGAGATATTACTATATGGCGTTTTAATAACCTCAATAAATAAAACTATCAATATCTGCTTGAGCCCAATTTTCCCATAGTTGTTGCAAAATATTTCTTAATTCTTGTCTCGATCTTAATGAGGGTTGGAGGTTATTTAAAACGGGCTGCAGAAACTTCCATGCATCTTCAACCCTGTTTAGGTCACGTAAACGCGCTGGTAACTCAAAATGTTAAAAACCATTAGTTGCGAAGGTGTTTCTCAAAATGGTAGTTCTATGGGATGGTGCATTGCCATTCAAAAATATTAACTGTTGGCCAACGTTTGCAATATTTTCTTAAATGTCATATCGTGACCGTCACAGAATTTCCACAAACAACCAGCAGCGTTTGTATGCCCAAAGTGAAACCACCCCACATTATCACTGGCTCTCTAGAAAGACGATGTATCTCTTAAGGTGCCTGCGATGTTGTGAGATTTCTCAAGACCTCTATACGTGTAGTCTTTTAGAATTTGTTCACGTTCCCATCTTTGCCGTTGTTCATGCCGCAGAGTTAGTAGAACAACCAGTCGTCAAGATACCAACCCTTCTCATCTAGTATGCAATTTCTTACCGTCCTTCCCGCTACTGCAGCTCCTGTAGCTGCTTTGAGCTCATCCCTCAACTGAGTCGCAGTAGACATTGAATTTCTTCTGTTCAGTTCACGGTAAGAAATCGTTTCATGATTGACTGATTACTTACTTAACTTGCACTTGCAAGATTTAGAGATTGCAGTATATATTTTGGATTTATAGATTTTTGGCAAACTGCGCCATTTAACCATCGAAGAAGTTAAGCGGGGGATTTGTTTATTACAAGGAGATAACGTCGGTCCTGAGGCGTCTATTTCACCAAGGTACTTTGCAACTTTTTATTTTTTATTTTGCAATATATAATAAAAAATAGTTTGCATGCAAAGGTTAATATGCAAATTAGGATTAAGAAGTACTTTGTAAAATATATGTCTGTCAGTTCAACAATTAACAATAAAACATTTTCTAGAATAAAGAGTGAAACGTCTTGGTGGTCATATCTCGGAACTATTACTTTTATGTGCACAACATCTGGGTTTTTTCAGATAAATCAACGCATGTTTATCGCCTGAATTAAGCACAGCAACTGTATCAATTCTGTACCCATCCGGAAGAGAATACCACCATTTTGTCCTGGAATAATTTCTTTGCTTTGATTCTTTTATATTAAACTTGTTTATTTTAGATTTTGAAAATGCCTTTCAAAAAGTCCGTTTGATTTTACGTAATGTGGACTGCTTGTATTGTGCTCCATTCTTTCAACACACCAATATATTGCCAAAATTCATGAAAATAGAATGAAGGATCGTTATCGGATATAACTTCTGTGAGAATTCAATTTATAGAAAGTATCAGTTTCAGTGCTTTTATTGTATTCTTTGCATTTGTGAATTTCATCGATTCTGTTACATTAAATTTTGAATAATAATAATAATAATTTGTCAATAAAAGGCTATCTCCATTTTCAGATTTAAAGAAATTCAGTTCCATTCTTTCCCAAGAGTATTCTCCTACATAATTTAAAATTTCAGTATGTTAAGCCAATACTGAGCTCTTTTAATGGAAGAATTAATTCTCATAAGCCCTATGTGAGTTTTTTCTAATAATTCTTTTCTTTGTGATTTCGAAGCAATTAGCTGTATGTTTCTGAAGATAAATCCATTTGTGTTCAAATTACTCATTTTAACCTTAAAAGCATTTTTGCTTTGAATAATGGTAGAAGATATATAATAAATGCTACTAATAAGACTATTACTAATATTTTCATGTTTTATACATTTCATGTGAATGGGATAATCTTAACATAAAATCTAGAGCCAAGGTAAAAAGAGATCCTGCTACTACGATTCAACATCAAAGTAGACTTGATAAAAAAATGCAAAAATGCAAATTCCAATATGTAAGAAAAAAGTTTGTTAAACTGATAAATACCACATTAGAAGAAATAGCAGAGCAAGCTCATAGACCCACAAATTCAATCAATAATGTTACACCCTGTATTTAAAGTGATCGTTTGCATATTTTCTTTTTTTTTTTGAAAGGCAGATGCTAATGCTGATCTTTTATTTTTTGCATTTGCCTCACAACAGTATGTAGACAGCACATTTTAAAACTGGAAATGCAATGTAGAAAACATGTTTGTTGAGCAGTTTTGACTTCTTAACAGCAAATTTTTTGACGGGAAGTTCAGTTAGAATTGTAGATTTCATACATTATTAATATTGTAGTAATTTCTGATAAAAGCAACCATAAAGCAAAATCGTTTGTTACTTTCAAAGATTGAAACGTGGCAGAAAATTTTTATTTAGTGGTATCAGTAGTGTTATAGTTTTACTTTAATATCAAGCATAAAATTGCCTACTTATTTTGAAACTTACTGAAAGTGCATTTTCTGAATTTCTAATCAAATATATTTTACAAAATGAATTTAAATAATAATGTGTATCTCGTGGTAAAAGAAGAATAATATCGGGGAAAGAAAGCTTTTATCGCCGCTTTTGTTTTTTAAAAAGGTTACACCCTGTATATGGAATGAGAAGAAAACATAAAAGAAGGAATTTCATTTACGTTTTTCTTTTGTTTACTCTTGAACTACCAGACTTGAAATTCACCTTGACAGTTTTTATTACATCGGATATTAAGATTATTTTCATATTAGATTTAATAAATTGTTTACTCAGTTTGTTTAAAATTGAAAAAGCGGTGTAAATACATAAAAAAGTATTATACATTTGACAAGATAATCCAACGTTTAGATATGAATAATCGCTACAAATCTGTTTTAAATAATTTTCGATAAATTCGTTTCCATGTGGGTTACTAATATTTAAAATAACAACACCTGCATTGAAAGCATTTATTAGGTGTTTCTTTTGTCGAAGTTTGTTTCATATCTACATGATATCGGTTTCCCATCTTTGAATCACCTGTTCTCTTAAATAAAGCAAAGCCATTTAAATATTTCAGCCGACATAAGTAAGAAAAGAAACAATTTATAATTAAATAGTAGAAAGTCTAACAGAAAACTTTTAATTTGGTTCGCATTAACTACAACGTCGTCGTGGTCGATTTATCAGGAAACACATTATCCTCATTAACATTTAGCAAGGTATCCTCATGATACATCACTTGGGATTTTGGTAGGTCGAAGAATTAAAAAATTTGATTAGAACCCGAATGTTATTGACCCGTAACGTTTACCCTCAACTCTTTTTGTTTGTAAGCGAATTGTTCCGATAATTTAACCAAAGATATTGTAAGAAATAACATTCTGAAACGTATATAAAGACAGAAAAAAGTGTGTGAAATTAATAATAAATTTCAGGAAGCAACGAGGTAGATAATAATATATACACGAGTAGAAAATATAGAGTCGTTTATAAAAGGTCAGTGTAGACAGATTATTATTTACATCTTCCATAAACTGACTGTAATTTCCTGGGTAATATTACTTCAGCTAAAAGATTCATTTATTTCTTTAGTAACCTAAAAGTACTTACTAAAATATTCACTAAATTTAGACTCTACTCGTACAGCCACTTTCAAATGCAGGGTTAACCTTTCCTCGTTATATCAATATTATCATTAAACCTACCTATCAGACACTAGTAGATGTAGTTCCTGTTAATTAATTATCAAAGAGTAGTTTTCAAAGTATAAATGTTTTCTTAATTTCTAACCTAATGGTTTTCTTCTATGATAAAATATCTTATAGAATTATCTTAACTTCAATGAAGTTAGAATGTTTAAATGGCATATAAACGACTTACCTCGTCATATATGAAGTTGTCAATTTCTTCCAAGGGTCTTCCATAAAGTGCTGGAGGAAATGGTTCATATTTCGATGGTAGACGAGAACCATCCTCAACACTAAGTTTTCTTTTAGGTTGAAAACCGTATTCGCGCACAAGTTGCACAGTTTTGCGCTCTAAGCGTTCCAGAGATTCTTTGGTAAAGGGTTTAACCTGAGCTTTACTACGGGATGAACTTCCCACAGTAACAGGTTTAGGTGGATCAGAGTATCTTTTCCTAACATTAAACTCCGGCACACCGGTATCATCATATTCAGGACCGCACGGATAAGAAACAGGTCGTTTCGATTGTTTCGGGGTAGTTGTTTGTTTTGTGTCCAACTCTTTATTATCTACATATTGATTTTTAGTAGCTGCTTTAGCTATTTCCTCCGCAAAAAAAGTTTTTTCGGGACTTTTTTCCGTAACTTTCAAAATATTTTCCGATTCGTTTTCCGTATGTGCGTTATAAATTGGCAATTCTAACGGCTGCCGATCCGGAGGTGAAGGCGTGAGATCCGGCGGAGCCGGTTCCGATACGCGTGGCGGGCTAGACATTATTTTGGATAACGGCGTCAAGCAGCCGGGGGGCCCGGAACGTGATACGTCATCCCCAAAGACTCGCGATGGACTGCGGCCCGGCGCTAGCACTAAGCTTGCGACGGCGCGACCTCAGCGGCGTCACGATAGGGTTACACCGGAAAACGATCGATGACAAATTAAATTACAATCCCTTCTAAATAAAACGAAGTATAATTTTTCTAGCGCCAAACAAGTTTTTAAAAACAGGTCCTAATAGCGGAAGTAAATAACTTGATAATGTTCAAATTACTGCTAAAACAAAATGCAAAAATCGAACACGAGCTGTCTCTGATCTAAATGCTTCTCATTACTCGGTGGCGAATTCATGATATGTCATCACTCATCAACGAAGTCAAATCAAAGTTGATTTTCGCAAATTGAGTTGTAGACAAGAACTTTACTGAAAGTTAAGTAGCTCCACATATTCTTTGGGTAATTATTATTTAAAAGTTTCCTAAAAACTAACTTATAGTCGTCCTATAAACTTGTTAGCAAAGAATAAAATTGCTTTTTAGGTGAACTCTCTTATATTTACAATAAATTTCGATACATCTACTACATTTTATTGTCAGTAATATATCAACCATAACTGTATACTATAAATTTCTTGATAAACGAAGCGCGATATTTTACTAATTTCGTTAAACATTTACCTGAATCACGCACATAAATGATTTAGGTTACAGAATGAAAAGAAGATACCAACAAAACTTGGAATATGTACATTGAACTTAAAATGAAAACGATTATTATGCTTATCAACATATTCAATCATTATTTACCACAAGTAATTTTTCTAATTTCTATAAAATTCTGAGAACATCTGAAAAAGAAAAAGCCACCAAATTTTACTGTAAAGGATGTTTTCCTGATTTCATATGACACAAATAATCCCGATCTTATTGATCCCATGTTCACGAGCAATGAGACGAGCTTTCTTCAAATGTTTTTTATCAACAAACCGAGCTCATTGGGCGACCTAGAGTGACATTAATATTTGAAAGATTTGGGAAACTATAAAAACGTTAGCAAGCTGTCGTAGCGCCGAATTACAACACTAGCAGCCCAGTAATTTTAACTAAAATTTTTGATAAACTTCCAAAAAAATAAGGTAAGGCTGCAAATTTAACCGAGTAATATATTAAAAGTCAATGTTGCTTAGCATACGAGGGTTGCTATTTATATTTCTGGCCTTGGCAACACTGACTGTTTCCAGGCGTCAGCTGACATTTCCGGTGTAAACTTTACATTGTTGAACATAACCTCAACCACAACATTTTGTCATTTGAGTGCGATTAGTGTTGTTTGCAGTTAATTGAAAAGTGCATTCCCTAGTAAAAAATAGAATTGACCCGTGAACACTTTCGTGCAATTAGTTTTCATAACTTTCGACGTGAATTATCACAAGAGTGCATCAATGAACTTAATACATTATATAGCGATGAAGCTTTATCCTACAGCACTGTATAAAACTGGTATAATGAATTCAAACGTGGCCGATGTTCACTCCAGGACGAAATCCGTGAAGACCGTCCAAAATCTGTCGTTGTGCCTGAAAACATCGATGCTGTGCGTGAACTGATTAAACAAGATCGTCATGTGACATACCGTGAGATTGAGGCATCTTTGGGCATTAGTATGACTAGCATCAACAAGATATTACATGATCATTTGGCCGTAAAAAAAATTTGTTCCCGTTGGATCCTGCATAACCTGACCAATGCTCAAAAGAAGGCTTGCGTCGACCGGTGCATTGAAATATTGAAAAAATTTGCGAAAGGTGCATCAAAGGCTGTGTATAACATCTGCAAAGGTGAGGAATCATGGATCTACGCATATGACCTCGAAACAAAACAGCAATCAACTGTGTGGGTCTTTCAAGACGAGCCAAATCCAACAAAAGTTGTTCGCGGAAGAAGCACATCGAAGCAAATGGTTGCCTGTTTCTTTGGCATTACCGATCATGTGGCAACAGTGGCGTTAAAGCAACGTAAGACGGTCAACTCTGAATGGTACACAATCATTTGTTTGCCAGAAGTCATTGGAGAAATTCGTAAAACTTCAAAGAAGAGGCGAATCCTTCTTCATCATGACAATGCAAGCTCTCACACCGCTGCTCAAACAATTAAATATTTAACCAGCCAGAAGGTCGAGTTGATGGGCCATCCACCATACAGCCCTGATTTGGCACCCAATGACTTCTTTTTATTCCCGTACATCAAAAACAAACTGCGTGGTCAACGATTTTCAACACCAGAAGAAGCCGTTTTTTGTTTCAAAACGCATATTTTGGAGCTGCCTCAAACAGAATGGAAAAAGTGCTTCGAAAATTGGTTCAAAGGCATAGAAGAGTGTATCAATCTTAATGGAGAATATTTTGAAAAACAATAAAACTAGTTTCGATCATAAATACTTGTTTTTTCATTGTTAGGCCAGAAATATAAATAGCAACCCACGTACCGGCATCATCGTCTTTTCCCTATCGGAAATACTTATAAGACATTAAAATCAGGAAGGTATGAATAAACTTGTAACTACACGATCCGGCTAGTTTCAAATTGTAGAAAATTGTTTAAACAGATGTTTTACAAGACTTTAGACGAGTTTCCCGTGGTAGAACATTTCGGCAACGCCAATGTTGGGCTATTTCTTAAAATACTTGCAATATTGCGATTGTTTTAAGTTAAACATTTTGAAAATCAAGATGAGAATGAAAATTTAGTCATAAATAATATTTGTTACTCCGAATAACATACTGAAAGTCCTGGTGTCTGAGATACCTAACATCATCATCTTCTCCAAGCTAAAAGTACTTAAAACCTCAATTTCTATTATTACTTCGTACATTTGTAGCTACAGGTAGAATTTCAATTATGATGTCAAATCGTACAAAGCTTACATAAGCAGGCTTTGTTATTCAGAATATTTTCAAATTTCTAAGATTTAACTTCTTAGAAACTAAAATATCTAGAAATTTGATGTGCTGCCATTGGTTGTGCCAAACAATTCACTAGACGCTCTTGCATGTTGGATGTCAGCACCATCGTCATTGCCTTGCAAGAAGTACTTAACACATTCATCCCAGAGAATGAAGCATAATTCTGGTACAAAATCATGTAGAGTTATATAAATAATGACTCTTCAAGGTTTTAGATAAGCCTACCGTTGAAGAAGATGAAGACAGAACACTCTAACGTAAAATATCTTAATTATTCTCTTTCTATTGAGAGTGTGCAACCATGCCTGAAACGCAAATGCAATCGTAACAAAGAACTTGTTTGTCAGTTTTAGGTGCCGCTGAAACAATTAGGAGGATAAATGGTGTTCACTCTTTTAAGAGATCTGCAAGGAAGTGGCTGGGGTGTTACGCCATTCTGAGCGTTCCAAAATGAAAGGTTCTGTAATTCACAAAATCTTATTTGCAGGAACAATAAAATGAATCTGCACGTACTACAATAAACAACAAAATACTTTTTAGACAAAACATATCTTTCTTCGGAATCCATCTTGTAGCAGTTACGCGGTAACCAGAGGATCGTCAAAAGCTCGAAGAGTCATTATTTACTCTACATGATTTCAGTCCGGAATGGAAAATAGTGATCAGTGTCTTAAATACTTTTTACATGAAAAAGATGATGTTGCTGACATCTAAGATGCGAGTACGTCTATACCTATTCAACCTCAAATTGGAAACAATCAATTTCAAATGAATAATCAATTTTAAAGTAAACATTGCCGCATACAACATGTTCTAAGATTGGAAACCCGTCTAAAGCAGTGGCGGCTCGTGGTATTGTGCGGTGGTAGAGCCACGGCTTTGCGGTTCAATGTGGGAGGGGTGGGGGGTATAAAAATTTTTAAGTACAACATTGCAAATCTATTTTTTGAATAAACATTTCTGTTAAATTTTCTGATTCGTTCTTTAGAACTGGATTTTGAAGTGGAGCCACCCTGTCTTTTCGAAATATCTAAATCCGGCAGAGGTTTTCCGAGTTCTTTTATTTCGATCTTTTCTTTCAAAGAATAAGTAGAAAAAGATCTTTTAAAAGCTCACGTATTGCGTTCGTATTGCACTTCACATTCACCCTTCACCTCAAGTTTCAAAACGGACGTAGCGTAAATAATAACCGTTTTTCGATTATTGTAGCTCTGTCTTATTTATGGTGACGAGACTCAGCTACAGAGGCTGCAAAGGCTACAAAATCGCCGAATGCGTGTCATTACAAGATCTAATAGATATACACAAATTGAACACTTACATAATACTTTGAATTTCATACCGGTACGACGAAGAATTATTCAGAATCTTCTAATTTTTATTTATCAAGTTATTAAGAAAAAAGCACCGACATATTTCAATGCGTTTTTATACAAAATAATGTAATACATCAGTGCGGAACTAGAACGGTTACAGATTATCGAATAACATATGTTAGCAACAAAACTACATGCGAAACAATTTTTGATAAAGGAATTCAGATATTTAATAGGTTGCCAGATGCGATACGAAATGCACCAAATGTTAAACAGTTTAGAAATAACATTAAAAACCTCGACTGTGACATGCTTTAAGTGCTACGTCTTTAATGTCATTGCTGTAATTATTTAATGTATTCCAATTGTTATTAATGCGTACAATATTTTACTGATTTACTTTTAATTTTATATTTACTTTTATTATTACATATTCATTGCACTTACATTCACACTTCACGTCAAGTTTCAAAAAGGGCGTGGCGTAACTGATACAACGCGGTCGCACCGAGTATCGATGGTAAACTAAGCAAGACTGCAGAAACCACTTGTAGTTTGGCTCAATCATTTCGCTAACTCCGAACATCCTCCCTCACCCGCCAGCCCCTGGTGAATCCCTAAGCCGCTTAAAAGCATCGGTGTCACACTTTGACTGGCACAAGACTTTTATTTTTGTCATTTTGTACGCGCAGTGTTCACTTGTTCAGTATATTTATATTTATAAAATAGCAATTTTTAATTTTTTAATCTCCGGTAAAGGTTAAACTTTGAAAAAGAAAAGGACCCTATCCGATTTCCATAAGAGACTGGGACACGAATGCATATAAAATACATTGCGCTTATGACCGTTTAGTGTATCCGATTTGGGCCACCAAAACGCCTAATTAACAACTGATTTTTCTCAAAAACGGTTTTTCGCATGTAGATGGTACATCATCTATAGACAGTAGACCGGGAAAGGCATTTATATAACTGTGATCGTCTTTTGTTTTTTTTTTTTCGATGCATCGTTTGTATCTTCGGAACGGATGGCCCAATCGAGATGGGACTTTCAGTTTCTTAACTAGTTTTAACAGTAGGGGAGACCGGGGCATTAGCGTACTGCAAATTTTAATTGCTTATAATAAAGTTACTTTTTAAGATTATGTCTTAAAATTTTGTTTGTGGATTGCAAACTATAAATAGTTTATTGGTTTATGGTCAAATCTGTATTATTTCAAACTAAAATAACATATTTTCTTATTTTATTTATTTTTCTAAATACGCTAATACCCCGAACCTATTGGGGTAATAGCGTATAAGAAATGCTATTGCCCCAAATGGCAACTACCATACAAAATAAAAAACAACATACTTTCAACATTTAATAAAAATAGAATGTAAAAACTATAAAAGTATTCTCTATAAAAATATTCCAAAAATCGGGAAATAAATATACACTCTGTATTTATATAAGAACAGGGTGGAAGTACGTTGTACTCTAAAAATAAAATTTTTACAAAAAAAAGCAAACTAAACTCTAAAAAACAAACCTAGTTATGAATACTAAAAAACAAAACTAAAATGTCACTCTAAAAATAGTAGGTAATGTTTCCACGTATTATTAATGGACGTTCAAATTTCCAAACGAGATTCCAAAATTTAAAAAGGAATGTTGTCGTTTAGCTGCGCCATGAAGTGTTGGTTCTGGAAGTTTCATTTTAATATGAGTTTTCTGAACTACACTTATATCTAGTACTTGAGGCAGAACAAATGTATTTTTCAGTTTGTTGCTTTTTCGGAAAAAATGATACTTCATATTCTCCATTCTCTTCATCAGTTATAACTTTTCCTACAAAGTAAACTACATTTTTATCAGTCTTGAACTCTACCAAAACATAATCGAGTCTACGTATTTCCTCCAGTTCACCAAAATTTATATCTATTCCCTCCTCATCAATTTCTTCTTCTGATGACAATTTTGACTCTGATGTTTCTGATTCTGATTCACTTTCTGACTTTTTGGTTTTCTTCGGTCTTTTAATCTTCTTATTTTCCTGTGATGCAATGTGTCTTTTAACTTTCATGGTATTTTTTGTGGTCTTCTTTAGCTCTTTTTCTTCTAATTCTCCTCTCAAAGGAGTTGAAGTTAAAATTTCCGAATCTTTCTTTTTACATTACGTTTCTTAGTCTTTATTTCATTGGAAGTTAAAACTTTTGGTGAAGAAAATAACTCATCATAATCTTCCATACTGTCTGCTAATAAATTACAAGGTTCAGCACTCGGTCCAGCATTATTTTGTGAGATGTTGGCATTGGGTGGTGTTGTATTGTTTTTATTTATTACATCTTTAATATGTTGTTGATTGGAGTTTGATGGATGCAGTAAAGAATCAGATGCAGCAAAATTTTCGTCCGAAAATACACTTGGTTGAAAAGGGTAAATTCCTGTAGTCCGAAATCCATTTACGGCTTTTTCAATAGTGCATACTTTATGATATGCTTGCCCAAATAATTCAGCCATTTCATAAACCGTAATACGTTTACCAGGATTTGACTTAATCCAATAGTCACATTGATGGTCATACGCGGTCTTCAGTGGTCCGAAAAATGATATGTCCAAAGGTTGGGTTCTGTGGCTCGTGTGGGGAGGCAGTGAAATCATATCTACACCATTTTCTTTGGCCAAATCATAAACTTGTAGGGAATAATGGCTTACATGGTTATCTAATACAAGGCACACATGATGAGCTTTTGATGGACGAATATGTTTAATAAAATGCTTCATCCATTCAAGAAATACGTCTCCATTACTCCAGCCATTTTCACTAGCAAAACCTTTGGAACCAGGTGGAGCGTTCTTCATAAGGCGGTCGTTCATTAACTTTCGTGGAAAGACGAGGACTGGGGGTACATAAGTTCCTGAAGAGCTAACGCAACATATTAGTGTCATAAGTTCTCCCTCTTCTGCACTTGTTATCTTCCCATCTTGCTTCAAACCTTTTTGAGTTATGATTCTAGATGGCCGATGAACAGTATGAAGACCGCTTTCATCCATATTGTAAATGTCATTAGGGCCATAATTGTACTTCTCGTAGAGGGCTGAAAGATTAGCGAAAAATCGGTCAACTTCAGCTTTATTAAAGCTCATAACTCGATTTAAACTTGTTAGTTCTGGGGATCTAAGAGAAATATCTGGATGTCGTTTCATGAATCCTCTGTAGAAATCCCAGCCTGCCATTTTCAGTCTTTTTTTATTCTCGAATCTCTTTTCTTTTCCTAACTTAACAGCATACTGGTAAGCCACTATTCGAAATTCTTCAATGGTCAGTCCATAAAACCTTTGTGATAGTTTTAAACAGTACCTTTCTAAGGCATTTTCTTGTTCGATCGTGAAAACTCTTTTTATACCTGTTTGCTTAGGTAATGCAGGTACATTTTCTTTATTACGACTTCTGTTTTTAACATGATCTCGAAGAGTTGTTGAAGGAATATTAAACTCTCTACTAGCATCCATAAGGGTCATTTCGCTTGATCTAATTAGTGCCAATGCAGTTTTTAAATCGTCCACGCTCCATTGAGCTCTTAGATTTCTTTTCTTATAATTTCGAACCATGCTGAAACAAAATAAATAATAATCGGAGCCATCTAGGCCAACAACTAGCGTTAAACGACGCTATTGCCCCGAACAAAACTGTACGCTAGTGCCCCATCAACATTGAGTTTTTTTTAAAGAAAATGTTAGGTTAGAACAAGTTGCCTGTGCATAGAAATAACATGAGACTTAATTTACAATTATATTTATTGTTTGCACCCATTAGAATTGTAAATAAATCCTTACTTACTTTCTTGTAAGCCTTCAAAGATTCTGGCGTTACTTCTCACGGTACTGTAAAAGTTTCAAAAATTATTTTTGCGTAGGACTCACATGCTTTATCCGAGATTTCAAGATGCACTGACAAAATGAAGTTAAATACATCACCTAATGCTACAGCAACTTACGCTAATTCCCCGATTACGCTATTGCCCCGGTCTCCCCTACCAGTACCGGAACGGCCCTTCAATACTTCAGCGATAGTCTTTTGTTTTTTTCATGCATCGTTTGTATATTCGGAACGGACGGTCCAATCGAGATGGTACTTCCAGTGTGTTATCTAGTTTAACAGTACCAGTAACGGAATGGCCTTTCTATACCTCAGCGATAGTCTTTTGTTTTTATTTTCATGCATCGTTTGTATCTTCGGAACGGACGGTCCAATCGAGATGGGACTTCCAGTATGTTAACTAGTTTAATAGTACCAGTATCGGAATGTCCCTTCTATATCTCAGCGATAGTCTTTTGTTTTTTCATGTATCGTTTGTATCTTCGGAACGGACTGTCCAATCAAGATGCGACTTCCAATATGTTAACTAGTTAATCCTAGGCTATTACCATTCGATAATATTCAATAAATTCCCATATGGAGGTTCTGAAAAGTATCAGAACTTCCATCTTTGAAATGTGGTACTTTGCATAGCTGTCCAGCAAACATTTTTGTAGGGTGGATGTTCTAATTTAAAAATCATAACAATTTTCTACAATTTCAAAGAAAAGAATGTGAATATTTAGTTTCTTAATAATTTTAAAATTACCAACCTAACTAAGGCAGAACGAATTACATTTTCTTATATCTATCAGTTTAATTTCAGAATACTTACCTAAAAGTCTTTTATCAATCCATAAAATGGAACAAATCAGATGCAATTTAAATCTTCAAAAACACACGCCCGCTAATAATGATAGCAGCTCTTATCCTCTACATGACATTACAACTACCTTTGTTTTCATCAGTCAATTTCAGTGAACCACAAGATAAGTTTAGTATTTTAAAAAAGAAAACCGAATCTTATTTTGCAACACTACCTAGTAATATACGAGAAGATTCTGCGTTGTTAGTGGTAAGCTGCATATAAATAAATAGTTTTAATAAATACTTATTTAATCAAATGTTTTTAAGCCTGATTTAATACGAAAATATGGTTATCCTTGTGAAACCCACACGGTAGTATGGATATATTTTAGAGTTGCATAGAAGATCAGTTATTTATTTACAACATGGTATACTTGCATCTTCTGCTGACTGGGTTTTACCTGGTCCACGGAAAGGTTTCGGTACGTTAACTATGGACCATAAACAATTATTTTATAAAATTTTTCTTCGCAGCTTATATCCTAGCCGATTTTGGTTATGATGTTTTGATGTCAAGCGTACGAGACACAAGATATTCACGTAAACATACTTATTTAGACCCCGAAAGACATTCTTTGGAATTTTGGGATTTTAGTTGGCACGAAATAGGTATTATTCACATACCAACAATGATCGACTACATTATAAATAAAACAAATGAAAATAAACTGTTTTATATTAGACATTCACAGTGAGCAACTGTTTTTTATGTTATGTGTTCAGAAAAAACTCAATATAAGGACAAAATCAAAGCGATGTTTAGTTTGGCGCCTATTGCTTTCTTAAAACATATGATTAGCCCTCTCTTGCTAGTTGTTGCTGAATTTAAAACTGCAATATTGATTAGTACTACATATTAAGGGTTTTTACTAATAAGCTTTTTTATGTAATAGGCACTCTATAATATCCTTAATACGTATGAGTTTCTTTCACGAAATGAGTTTTTAGTCCAGCTAGGCGGCACATTATGCAACGATAATTATACCTTTCAAATTCTCTCCACAAACGCCATTTTCGCTATTTGTGGCTTTAATGAGAAACAAATGAATTCAAGTTTACTGCCTATAATAATGGGTCATACTCTATCTGGAGCATCAACTAAACAAATTTATCATTGCGTACAAGGAGTTAAATCAGGTAACGGAACTTTTCGGGATTCTATGTTTTCTTTTTTCGATAAAATTTAATTTTAGGAAAATTTCAAAGATGAGATTACGGATGGGTCTCTAACTTAGGTTGCTATGGCGACACATCTCATCCTAATTATAACCTTAAAAATATATACGCGTCAGTTTACTTATTTTACAGTAAAATGATTGGTTGGTGCATGAATCGTTGTACCGAAACGTTGTACAGAAATCTTGTTAGCGTATTTTAATAGAGCACAAAAACTGGCAATGGAAAAGTGGTTTTAGTTTTTCAATATTTCTTCAAATAAATGAAAGAAAAAATAAAAACAAAAATCTACTTTTTTTTAAATATCTCATAATCTATCCAAGATATCTAAGTTTTGCAAACGCCAACAAAAAGGTCCTACAAATAGCCAACTTTCATCCCATTTAACCGATCCTGTATCTCTTACCGTTTCCAAGATTTCCATGCTGTGCATCCTTATCTTGGACATTCAGACTATGTACACATCTACAATAATGCGTTTAAAACGCCAGAAGGATTTTATATTCCTCAGCTAGATTTCAATTGAGCGACACGTTTTCTGTCTTCACCTGTGAAGTCATTGAAATATTACAAGCAATTCATTATTGTACGGACCGTGATATGAATAACGCTTTTATCTTATTCGATTTATTATCGGTACTTAAAGCCCTTGAACATTTGCATAGCTTGAACTATCAAACGTATCTAGTTCCTTATCAAATTAAGCTAATTTATCATAAATTGCAATTAAAAAACAAATGCATCGCCTTTATAGGAGTTAAAGCTCATGCCGGTATAAAGCATAATGAATAGCAAAACAAGCATCCTATATCAAGACTAATTTTTCATGTAGAATAGATATTTTGGATACCTAAAGTTAGAATTAGAGAAAAGTGGCAAGAACATTGAGACATCACAGTACAAGATCTAACCCTTTCGCTTATTTGTTCCAAAATATCTCAAAAGTATTCGCATGACTCTATAAAAGCGTCTAGAAGATATATAACTAATTAATCAGGCTTAGGTTTGGACATGCCAATTAGTCAACTCATCCCAAAAGATTTAATTTTGTGTCCAGACCGACTTATGCGATTTGGATCACACCTTTTTTAATTGCACGAAATATTCAAATACATTAACTGAGAGTGTAATATGTCCCCTTCTATCAATCTGTTTCATATCTTAACTCTACAAAGTAATCTAGTAATAAACTGCTTCATGTCATATTTGCGTGATAACCACATTAAGCAACAGGTCTACATGTTTGCTACAAAATGTTCTCATCGCCCCAAAACAAGAAAATATGTGACCTTGTTTTAATCCTTTTTGTGATTTTCATAAACAATCCCAAGGTTAAGCTAACTAAATAGATTACATCATATGTACATTGGCCAATCCAAGCCGAATAACTTTGAGTTGTTACTTGTAATCACAAAATAAAACTGAATAGATGATGTTGAAATTAAAATAAATTTTCTTCACTAACCCGAAAAGGTACAAAGCTGAACATTGCATGTGGAATAAAACGCATCAATATAAAATCAGGAGATATACAAAGGAACAGAAAAAAACTTACCTATTTGTTATTTATATATCCAAACTGTCGAACTTGCTGGCAACCTCACTAATCACAGCACTGTTTTTACTTTTAAAATTTTATTTTTCCCGACAAAAACCGATTTTGTTATTATTATAGTTACAGTCGATTTTAAGCAAATATTCTATTTAGAAACGGGTTTGGGTTTTACACTTTACAGTTCCTGAATAATTTTAAAATTATAAATATTGCAAAAAGACAGTCGTATTGCTCTAATAATATTTTTCATTGTGCTGGTTACTATTCTAAAAAGTATCAGTACTCTATTAGTTTTTTACTGTACTTTCTAGTATCTAAATATCTAAACTAAAAAGACTAAAATTTACATAATTCACAATTCGTTTGCTTTATTCTTATTATCTGAAAATTAAATTTATTTTTGAATGTATCATGTTTAAATTATGCACAGAGGAAATACTATTTAGTAGATTTAGCTGCTGTAGCACCCTGTATATAGTAATACATACTATTTTTACTTAGCCGTTTGAATTCTGTTATTTTCGACCTGTTCAGTGACCTTGGCAGAGCTTGCGCACTACGATGGAGTGGAAAAACAGCTAACTTCAAGTAATAATCCTGATGGAACAAACATACGTCGAATAAATCAAGCGTTTAAATTGTTATCAATAATAATCAGTAATTAGTAAGCATAAACAAAAAAACAAGACAGTCCCAGTACCCTATCAATGTTTCACTGAGCTGTCCGCTAACTACCTAATAAAAGAAAACTACGGAAATATAATATTCTGAAAAAGTTCTTGCATAATTTTAAATTTGCAAAAATTATTACGAAAGACAGTTCCAGTGTTTTACTAATAATTTTCACTGCGCTGTCTAGTTTTTGTACTTTTTCTTTTGAAAGCAAAACTCACTATTTTATAATACTCTGAAAAGATTCCTGCTACATAAACCAAGATTCATTTACTTTGTAATTTAAATCTGTAGTATGTGCCATAAGAAATTTAGTACACACTTGGCAGATAATATAAACCGCAAGAAATACTATAAAGTAAAACTAGCTGTTGTCACACCCTGTATATAGGTTTTGAACGCTGACATCTTTGACCCAGTCAATGACCTTTCCAGCGCTTGCGTACTAGGTACAATTACAACAAAATTTAAATAATAATTTTGAAACTTTTAACAATCAGTTGCATCTTAAATCGTGTTTTAGAGAGACGTTTCTTTAACTCCTAAAATTTAAATTATTAGGAATAATGAATTGCAACTACTGCCTTGTTTAAACGGTGATGCCGGTTCGTTGTTTTGGATTTTATGAAATAATCATTGCATTCTTATTTACACAGCTAACACAACACTGTATAATTTTGAAAAGTATTTACCCGAAAAACAGTTTTATTAGTTTCGCACTAAACTTTAAAACAAATTCGATCTGATTTGTACCTACCGTGTTTTCTTTCAAATCGACGCGTCGTGTAAAACATGGTGCGCGGTCGCTAAAAACTAATGAGGGCGCTTGCGTAGCAAAAAGTGAAAAATAAAAGGCAAACAGATGATTTTTAAGCGGTAAAAGTGTTAAATTTAAAAATGTCTCCTTCTCAGATAAAATTAAATAATATCGTTGTTTTTTTAAGACTCATACTATAACTTCTTTAACCAGGCAGAATTATAGTTAATTAAAATGAAGTAACATGAAGAATTTGCAGTTTCTAAGTCTCAGCTGGTCGCATGACTTTAGGACTGTGAATTTTAAAAACTACTCTCAGTAGCTAACTTCATTATGATTTTGATTAGAAAGCTGACATATGAGCAACATAACCTAACTAATATACTATAATATTAATGCCCGATTTCATAAAGGCCTGCTAAATCTGTTGTTAGTTAACAACACTGTTAAAATAAACAAGTGCTAAATTTTTAACGTGTTTCATAAAAATAACTATTTGATTTTAACCTCTTGTTAGTTAACCAGCTGCTAAACAGTTTACAGAGATTTTCTTACATAGGTTGGTAACACAATCATACTCAACCACATTCAGAGCATTGAAATAGTTAATAATACAGCTACCTCCAATTCAACAGAGAGGTTATGTACATGTTGCATGCATGTGTTGATTAAGATCAAAGACGTGTAAAAAAGAGAAAAATCTGTGTGTCTACATTTTGAAACGAATTTGAAGGGGTAAGTAAAAAAAAAACTAATCTTTGTTTTATATTTTTGAGATGGGTTACTAAAAACATTGTAATATTATATGAATTTTATAGTTTATATCTGAAGACATGCCAAAAAATAGAGGGTGCAATTATACGGAACGTGAGAAGCAGGAGTTGATTGATATAATAGCAAAATATAAGACTATTATAGAAAATAAAAAAACTGACAGCATTTCAATAAAAGAAAAACAAGAATGCTGGAATATAATTGCACAAGAATATAACAGCATAGTAGATCGGCCAAGGAGTACAGAGCAGCTAAAAGGATGCTACAACAACATCAAACGGGCAAGCAAGCAACAAGTTGCAAATGAAAAGGTAAAATAATCATTTATTACTTGGGTAGCTAATAGTTTACTACTATATTTTCTATCTTGTTACAGAGTCAAGAATATTTATTAGCATCCTTAACAGGAAAAGAGGCAGAAGGAATTTTTGAAGACCTGAAAGCTGAAGCTAAGAAACAAGTAATCTACGATAAGGTAGAAGTAGTTCGCACTGGTGGAGGAACATTTGTTGAAAAGACATCTGACACTAGTGCAAAAATTATAGCCATGTGTGAGGAACAATTTAACCCACAGCAAAATGCATATGATAATGCTGCATCATATTTCAAAGGTATTCTTCTTTAATAATGCAATGTAAACAGTACTAATGAACTTCACTTATAGATACTGATAAGAACTTTATTATTTTCGACATTAATGAAGGAACCGAAAATGGTATCTCTGTTGAAAATGAGAGTAAGGCAACAGTAAATGATATTGAAAAAGTACCAAATCCAGTACCTACCTGCAGTGCGCAAGTAAATGTGTCTGCAGAAATAAAAAATTCAAAGAAAAGAAGTTTCAAGGAAAAACTAACAGAATATACTGTCCAGCGGAAGAAAAAGATTCAGCAGGAAACTGACTGGACAACTTTATACAATAAAAAAAAAATAGAGTTGCTAGAGCTGCAAATACAGCAACAAAAAGAAGAGCATGAGCTCAAAATGAACCTGTTAAAAATAGAAATTAAAATTAAGGAACAGGAACTGCAAATGAAAAGCAATGTGCTTGTAAATAATTAATTTTATAATAATCAATAATTCCAATACAAAATGTACCTATATTTTCCTATTAAATAAATTTTTATTAAATGAAACTATTTATTTTGTTTAACATTAGAAAAAATAACAGATTATGTTTTTATTCCTATTGCTGTGAAAAAACTGTGTTTATAAGTGCTGTTCTGGCAGCCGTTTGGTTCTGGAGTCTGGGTGGATCAATTGGAACAGCATTGTAGTCATTTATTGGAATATTTATATTAATGTCTAGGAGGTTCTACATCATTCATTTCTACAGCAATGTTGTGAAGCACAAAACAAGCAACAATCACTGCAAGCGCAGTGTTCATTTTAAGTCTCATTCCTACAGATAAACAGGGAAATCGTCTCTTCACAACACCAAATGCTCTTTCAATTATATTGCGGGTTAAGATGTGTGCTCTGTTGTATGCCTGTTCTGCTGGTGTCCATGGGTTTAAAAGAGGAGTCAATAAATAAATTTTACAAGGATATCCATTGTCTCCAAGTATATAAGAATCAGGATAGCGTCCAGCTTCCATATCAGTTCTTACTGGTGAATCAGTAAATATTGTGCTATCATGCACCAATCCTGGCCAACGTGCTATCACATTAACAAATCTTAAGTCAGCAGTACACATGGCTTGAACATTAATAGAAAAGTACCCTTTTCTGTTTCTATACCGTTCTGCATCATGACCACCAGGAGATTGAATAGGTATATGTGTACAATCCAGAGCTGTTATAACACCGGGAAAACCAGATATTAAAAAGAAACGTTTTTTTTGTGTCATTTATTTCTTCATTGCTCGGCATTTTTAAAAACATTGGCTTAAGGAGTGCAATATAATGAGTAACTCGCTTTATTATACGGGAAACAGTAGCTTTGCTTACATTAATGTGATCCCCCACTACAAACTGAAATGTGCCTGTTGCATAAAACCTTAATGTAATTAGTAGCTGTGTTATAGGATTTATTGGATGGTTTCTTTGTGTCACAGAGGTTAAGTTTTCTCGTATGTGTTCCATGATGAGAAGAACAACATCCTTGGAGAATCTGTATCTTTTTCTGAATTCCATCTCATTGTATAATTCAAAAGGATTTGTTCTATCTCTAAACACTCGTGGTCGCGGCAGAAATCTAATGGCATTATCGAAGAATTCATCTTCCGAGTCTTCAGATGCAGAAATCATATTTCAATTACACTACATCATAAAACACAATATTGCAAATATAACAAGCGAAATCTTTGTAGTAATTAATTTTTATTTGATAATATATAAAGGTATAACAGAACCAAACTAGTATATTTTCTGAGAAGTTTCTTTGACAATTTAGAAATAAGCAGAGAGTTAAGTATTTAACAGACCCAAAACTACATGTTAAATTAGCACAGGATTTAGCACTCTGTTTAAATTAACAGTGGTTGATGAAACAACATTTCTTGTTTAACAATGTGTTAAATAATTTAAATCTGTGTTAGAATTTAGCAAGCTTTTATGAAACCGGGCATAAGTGTTGAAAGTAAAATCTCGAGTAAGTGTGACTAAAGAATCTAATGATTACCATTAATTACCAAAAATTTAGAATAGAGTGCAGTAATAGAAACTTCCTGATATTTTGAATCAAATCAAATGTGTTTGAAATGCTCCTTGAAATATAATCTTTGTAATACTATAAGATTTGGAATTAATAAGCATAAATATAACAAAAATCAACTTTTGCTGCTTTCCCACGTGTTTTATTCTATTTTTCTTATAAGTAATCTACACTACATATGTTTTGAGAATTCATTTGTGTCAACAGGTGTGTTCTAAGATTATAAAAAAGTTACATGCAAATGTAAACAATTATGACAACATCAGTTACCTTGCATTTCCAGCAATTAGTAAGTAAAATATCTTTTTATTTTCGTCAAGCAATAACTAAACATTTCATAAAATAAACTATGTCTGTTAGTAAACAGTATAATGGCAATGGAATTATGCAGAATTAAAAAGAACTTCTGTCCAATACCCACACTGGTGAAAAGTCTTGTAAGGTAATGAATGTGTACCTATAGAAATGTCCTATATTTTATATCATTTCTCTAATATTATAAGCACATACATTATACAATAAATATCAATTAGAAATAATAGATCAATATATTTAAGTTACTAGCAGTTTCTAAAAGATTAATACTTAGAGACTTGTCTTAAATACTTGGAAAGCTGATTTGCTTAGCTATAGATAATAATTATAATTTATCTTTTTAGTACACTCTAAAACATAACTTACTTAATATTAAGAACATGACAGACAAATAAATTATGTCATCAGGGCATAATCACAAGATAGGATTCAGATAAATCCGGTCTACCATTCAAACCCTTCTTGTTTATATAGAGAGAAGTAGTAATAATTACTGCTTAATAATTACAAACTTAAATTAGAAAAAAGCAAGAAAACAAGTCTGTAATGATGTGGCAATTTAAATAATAATAATAATTGAGTTATATATTCATTATTATATTACTTGCATGTGTAGCTTTAAATTGCCATGATAATAATGTGTCCACCAACATTCATTGTTCACCAAACGCTTTTTACATGAAACACTTGACAAGTCTTTAAATGCTTCAAATAAATTATTGTACAGTGTATAAATTGGAAAAGTAAAAGATCTCTCAAACAGAGAGGTTCGGTCATGTGGGGGAGATATCTAGAGATATTATGTACGTTTGTAATTGTAATTTTATTTTTTTGTTTAAATTATGCAGCATCGACTGCTATGGTCATTAGCTGCACATATAGGTGGCGGGCAGGTAGATCATGTCACAAGTACATACAAAATATCACAGGCTATGTACTACAATAAAAAGTTCTGTAATAAGCGAGAAAATTATCGCAAGCAACGAAGGAAAATCAGATCCTTAAGATGATAGACTATTATAATCAAGACATAACAGATTAATTCACATCTTTTTTCAATGACTTAAAAACATATTTAGTCAACTAGTTAATCAAAACGGCATTATTATAACCATGCTGACTACTGTCATAAATAAACTGACGCAATAATGGTTTCTTCTATTGAGAATAGCAGCCTGGAATGCTAACGGCGTAAGTTTTTCTTCTCCCTTGGTCCTCAGTTTTTAGTAGCTGGTGACAAGAACGCCAAACACATGGCCTGGGAAGCCAGACTGATTAACCCAAAGGGTAGAAATCTAGTATAGGTCATACTCAACAACAATCTAAGTTCTCTCTCAACCGGAGAATCATCATACTGGCCAACCGATCGGAACAAACTTCCTGACTTCTTAGATAGGTAACTAAAAGAATATCTGACATATACAGTACAATTGAGTCCAATCTTGATCTAAGTTCTGATATAGTCCTATTATAATAACCTTGAGTACTGTTGTTACTTGGAGAACACCACAACTCCGGCTACGCCTCAAAGAAGCCAAATGGGAATACTTCCAAGACGTTATCACTGAAACTACCAGATTAAATGTTCCACTATATACAAACCAGCAAATTAAGGACGCAGTTGATTATCTAACAACACTTATCCAAAATGTGTCGTGGAAAGCAACACCACACAAACGAAAAACAGTGTAAGATCACCACAATTTACATCAAAGAACTTGCTCTTGAAAAACGTAGAGCTCATCGCAGAAGGCAAAATACGAGACACCCTATAGATAAGGTTCACCTAAATCGTTTGAATCGCAACTTACATACAGCTATACTCGAAGCCAAAAATTAAACATTTAAAACTTACATTACTAATCTCTCTTCAGATGATCACTCGTTATTACTCGTACATAAAAGACAATTGTGGGATAAAACCTTCATAAATCTACTTACGAGACGTGGATGCTTTGTTTAGTGCATTAACTTTGACCTCGTCGAAGAAGCCATTTGCGTCCGGGTCCCTTTCCAAAACTAGTCGTCAGCGAAAGATGAATTACTGCTGTCTGCGTTATTGCTGGCATACAAAAAGACATTCGTGGGATAACACCTTCACTAATCTCGTTCTGAGAGATGTGGATGTTTTATTTACTGCATTAACTTCGACCTCCTCAAAGAAGCCATTTGCGTCCGTGTCCTTTTCCAAAACTAGTCGCGAACGAAAGATGAAGTGCTATTGAATACATGATTGTTCATAGACAAACGGAATTCGTGTGATTATCCTTTCATAGATGCCGTTATGGTAGACGTGGAACTTTAGTTTAGTGCGTTAACTTGGACCTCGTTGAATATGGTGCACTTTGCCTAGCATGGTCACAAATACTAATATGTGTAATAAAAAAGTGTTTAATATAGACGTATTGTCAAAATGAAAAGTTAAATTAAAGAGAATTTATTTGGATGCTTTGTGAAGTTCTAGCCCAGACGGCTATGTGTATAGTTATATTTAATTCAGTTACTAGTAATGTCAAACTTTAGGCGCTAAAAAAATATAGACGTCTCTGGTGTTCCCAAACGAAACTTGTACTAATTGAAAGTACATATATGTGCGAGCAATTTAGTATGTAATTCATATGGGGACACGTGAGACAACACCTTGAACTTCTTACCGGATAGCTTCCTTTTATGAGTATCAATTATTTTTTTCAAATTGCAAAATGCAATGTCTTTGTGCTGGTGCCATGGCTCCTTGGCTCCTTATAACGGGCCGCCACTGGTCTAAAGTCTTATAGAGTGTCTGTTTAAACAATTCCTACAATTGACACCAGCGAGGTTGAAATTGGCCGTGTAGTTACAAGTTTATCGATACCTTTCTAAAATTAATGTCTTAAGCACTTCTGGCAGGAAAAGACGTTGATTCCAGTATCCTAGACAGCAGAACTTTTAATATGTTGTTCTGCATTACGAATATGTAGCTCCATCGTCAGATTTTCATCCCTTACTCATTTCTAAAAGGTTAACACCCAAAACTGTTAAGATATGGTGAGTATCTTAAAAAATGTCAATACGTGCTACTCATCGCCTTTTCTTGAAACTGCAGACGCAGGTAAACTTTATTGAGTTCATGCTTATATAATTCTTTACCATTTGTCACCAACTGAATCGAAATCAGACGAGTAATTCTGAATTTATACCTTTATTAATTTATACTTAAATAACTGAAAATAACGTTTTCAAGACTTCTTGCAACGATAAAACCTGTGACACAATTTCCAACCCTGCCCTTTTTTAAAAAAAAGCTATAGTTCCAATTAGAGATCAACATGTGACGTGAATTAGAATAGGTAATGATAGGTCGCGACATGATCCATATGAATGGCCAAGGAAAAAATAATATTCGCTTGAATGGGCGTGACGTGAACCAAACAAAGATAGGTTGTGCGGAACTGTGATCTTGATAAAATGTAGTCTCGTTGAAGTTTTTCTCTTATATTTCGAAAACCGTTGATCCTACCTAAATTTTGCACAGAACAAAATTTAAAGGGCATGAATTTTGCAACAAAATGTGTAAAAGCTTGTTTTTATACAATGTTTTGTTTTTGACATAAACACCATAATTGAAAACTTTGAGTAAATTTCGTAAAATGGTAAATCAGCGTCATAGCTTAGTAAAAATGGGGATTTGTCCCTCAACTAAATAGGAAAAAGCTGAATTTTGGCACATGTTTAAATCACCTTAAGAGGAGTATTTTCCCAAAAGTCCGCATGTATCCACTTGCTTCCCCCCCCCCCAAGCCTTCCCGCAGACATTGAAATTACAGGTTTGTCGTAATTCTCTTTTAACTTCCAACCAGTTAAGAGTTTTCTGACAAATATTTTTTTTGTTTCATTTCTAATAGGCCAGGCGCCAAGTCGGAAAAATCTAAAAAATTCTGAAATAATTCTGACTAAATTTTTTTATATAATGGTTCTTAAGGTGCTGTTATTAAAACCTGAAGTTTTCCGCCTCTAACGACGTCGGCGTCTTCCCTTCGGGATAGGGAAAGTAGCCGAAATCAGATTTCTTCAATTCTTCGGCTTTCTATCAACTTTATGCCAAAGATAGCGATATACAAAAATAAAGCTAATTAGATTTTACACCATAAGGGTTCTATACATATTTTTGTCAGATTCGCACTTTTCTAAAAAATGACCATCTAAAGTTGAGCTTAGTTGTGCGACATCCATTTTTCAGTAACTCAGCATTGACCCTCAACTAATTAGGGGAAATACTGATTTCTCTCCCTTTCCTCACCCAAAAGAGGGTACGCCAACCTCGTTGAAGGGGGGAACTTCAGGGTTTCATAATGACACTCTAAAAAACCATTATATGAAAAACCATTCTAGTCAAAATTTCTTCTACGCTAAAATACTTGGCGACCGGTGTGTAAAAGAATGCCAAACATTTATATGTAGTAGATAGTTACGGCGCGTGTCGTATATCGCTAAAAACAATTTTTCTATATTTAGGTGATTAGAACTTGTTATTGACAAAATTCGAGGAAAAAGTTTGTCCTGTCCTGTCTGCAGAATTACTGGAGCACTAAGACCGAAAGGTGTTGACTAAATACCCATTTTTTATTTAGAACCTTTTTGCAAAATTTTCTCGATAACAGATTCAATTTACCTAAATATAGAAAAGTTGTTATCGGAATTACCTTTCTTTTTTAACGGATACTTTAAGCTATATCCGATGCGCGGGAGAAAGCAAGAAAAAGATACTTGAGGACTTTTAAGGAATTACTCCTCCTAAGATGATTTAGACATATGCCAGAATTCAGCTGTCTCCTATTAGAATATATACTCATATTGTTGCAAATTTTATGCTCATTGGATTTTATCCTACGAAAAGTTTTCCAGATATACGCGAAAAGCTTTGAAGAGACTCACAATTTTTGCCATTTTATCAAAATGACGGCCAACGCACACGTCGGACATGTCAGGACTTTTGGTATGTTCAACAGTACATAAAATACAACATGTCTACGCAAAACACTTTTTCACATTGTTTCCTAATGCTCCTGTAGGTTTTACTTCGCGGTGATTTTCTACTCAGAACACGCTGACAGTCAATTGTTTCATATAAACAAATAAAATGATTAATAAATCAAACGCCTTTAAGATCAATTAGCGCAGCTACCTTTCCATCTGTACTTTCGGCAACAATTCGCTATGCATCTATAAACCTTTGGCTCAAACTTTCTACATATTTCATAGATCTAAAGTTTTACTATTCTGTATTATCAGCGTAGTAAAGCGTCATTGCTGCTGCCTTTCTAAAATATAAACATGTCGTAATATCAAATTTTTATTTTTCAATGGGGTAGCTTCACTATGTCGAATTTTGCATGACTAATCATCAGATGTTAAAGTCTATTACAGATACTGGTAATATAAATATTTATTAATTTTTTATTGCTTCTTAAATTAATAAAAGAATTAAAGTTGGAAGTAAATTTAAAACCGGCGCCGTTGCCACATTTCCAGCCTAACCTCAAATGTCATTCGCATTGACAGAAGCGAAAGTGAAATAAGTTGTTAATGATTCACAAATTCCTAACCTAAACTGTAATTAATATATGTAATTAAGCAACGCGGCAATACCGCATGATATGTTAGTACATGTGCAGTCTTATTGGTTCGGACTCTGACGTCACGAACCGGGAAATCTTCAGGTTTTACTGACATACGTGGCAGTTTATTTAGTGTCTAAGTAGTTTTACTTTGGTGCTGCCACATAGATCTATAGAATTGTCATCATACCTGATCGACTGGTAATTGTCTCATTGATAGGAATGCAGAAAACCAAACCATGTCTGTTTTTAAAGTCTGGAGGATTTCTCCCCATGAGCGCCCGTAGATAACATACTACTTAGAAACACTCAGAAATATGCATAATTAAATTGTTAGTTAGTATGTATGATTCATAAAATTAAAAAAGGGTTGACTTCCAAGCGGGGTGGATTTTTTAAACTTTGTACAAAGGCGGCACATACGCACCTGGGACGACCCTGATTCGAGTTCATTATTTGTTTATTGTAGTACTATCATTTGTTGAGTTTGCCAGTCACGAATATTTCAGCTTATTTTCTATTTGTTTAATTTTATTTAACAAACGTTTTTAACAAACTAACCGTTAAAATTTATTTTTTTATATTATCTAGATTAATAGTTATTTACGTACCAAGGGAGGATACTAATTTGTTGCTTTCGAGACGTGATTATTGCGCTCGAGGCAAAGCCGAGAGCTTAATCACGTCAAGATTGTAATATTACTTATTCCTGCGGAACGTACAACATTTTTTCGTCCGTAAGCTAAATTCATTTTCATTTGGAGCAGGGAAAAATGATTCATTACAGCCCTTGGGACGTTATAAGAGCGGAAAAATATATTTAGAGTTTATTTTGTCATCAAAGATTTTATACTTATTATTAAATATTACGAATTTTGTATGTCGTTGGCAATTTTTTTTTCTTTATCTTAATCACTATTTTACTTTATATGTCAATAAATAGTTTATAAGTATCCAGAAGGCAAGTTTTATCTGCCTTATATTGGGAATATAGCGAAATTTGGGAATTTACTTTTAGAGTTGTTTTATGATTTTATAAAGTAGCAGCCACACTTCCTAGCAACCTTTTTTTTGTTAGAACTTTATTATCCAGTGAACCACATCTACCCCTTCATTGTGTTAGCCGCTGATACATCTAGTATGTTTAGGAAATTAAGACGACTAAAGAAAATTACTACGTAAACTTTCATTCAAATTAATCGGAATTTCTAAATTTAATTAGTTTTATTGAATGCGCCTCGTACGTCTTAATATTTTTAAAGAATTTATTTCAAAATTTCCTTCGCATACTTTTATCTTTGTTAATACGATAGGCGTCTATTCATAGTTCATATCATATCTGTATGTTGTATGTATATTGTATGGTGTTACCTTAAATAGAATGTTTTAAAAATCTTTTTAACGTCTTCGCAGTCTTCGCTTTTTGATTTTAAACGTTGGTGTTCAATTGAAAATTCATTATACAATTGTATTGGGTTGAATTAATTATTCACTTCGGTGTCGGAATATAATTTGTAAATGAAAAGATTGAGTAATTCTGTGAAATTAAGATTCTTAATTTTTGAACGCAACTGCGGTGGAAGAGGATTTAATCAATTGTTACATCCTGCATTTTTGCTTACACCCTGTCAATTTGGGGAAGTTAGGAAATAGTTGTTCTTTCGTTGCTAATATTCTAGCTGTTTGCAACTAGATTTTAGGTGTTTAGGAGAGGATAATCAAGATTCCAATATTTCTTTAAGAAAGAGGTATCTATTTACACTTCTTTCCAATTCCGGAAGCTAAGATTAGAGAAGAGGCAACTCCAATCATCTGTGCTCATATTCATCAATGAAATCATGGCCGGAAAACTAACAGATAAGTATTAGCCATAGTAAAAAGGTTAGATAATTTCTTGTTAAAAACAAATTAGAAAAACACTAAATAAATAGTACGTTTTGTAATAGTTACAATTTGTAATTTATGCGTATAGTTACCTAATTATATTATTCTATCATAAATCCGCTTGGTATATTTAATTGTTCTTAATCTTAAAATAATTGAAGAAGTTTGGTTATTCTGTGACCATTAAGTGACTACGGGGGCTTATCCAGAGGTACTGGCTTTATTCGAACCGTATACTAAAATCAGTAAATTATTATTTGCTAGTAAGCATTAATTTACAAAAAGATTTGCATTCTTACCTGCACTTAGCTGGATTACTACTCCTTGTTCATTTTTATCTTTATTCCATCTTTTACAACTCTTCTTTTTCTTTGGCTTTCTGGTCTTTCGGCTCTTTCTCGCACACTCACTTATTTTCACAGTGGCGTTACATCCTAAACTTTTCACATAACCAATATCCTTCGAAAAGATGCTTTAGGAGAGTATCACGACAACCAACATATTGTAGTCCATTCTGTAGACATTTGGTTTCGAAAATAGTTTTACATAGTCCCTGTAACGCAAAGTTTAATAATATAAGTGCAAATTCTATTAATATTAACATCTAGATTAACTTACATTAAATGGTTTTCTAAATGTTGTTAATATAACTAAGAGTACTTAAATGTTCAGTAAATTCCATTAAATAATATTAACTTACTTCACAATATTCACAGCTATCGCAAATCCACTTAGCCGTGGGAATTTAACATGAAAATGTATTAATATTCCTACAAGAATTAACATTTTATAACCAATTTTATCTTTTATAAAAGGGTTAAATGAAGAAGTATTTGACATTCCCTAGAAAACTGTGCAGACGCAAACGATGAAATACAAAGTAAGGACGGTTTTGAAAAGAAGCAGCGTCAAGGTTTACAAAAATTAGATTTGTCTTAAATCTAATGAAGAAATTTCTTAAACTTCTGTGTTCAAACATGAACTACACTTTAAAAGTTTCTCAAAAGGTAAGAAGGAGGATTTGAAGTGTGATTAGTTGTTCAAGAAAAACCAAACAAAAAAGCTAATATTGATTATTTAATCCACTTCTAATTCAGTCGTTTTAAAGGTGCACATTAGAGAGTAACTTTTCCTTTTTAACTACAAAAAAGATTTTAAGAAAGAAATTTTTTTTAATGATTATGGTCACTAGAACTGACATAATTTGGCTTATTTTTTCTTGTTATTCGAAAGGAATCCAGTTAATTCATATCTATTGAATAGTGACTATTAATGTTAATTATAATCAATGTTCTAGTTCTTTTCTAGAAAAACTGATTTATTAGAAAACAGTTAGATCTGCTATACAAGGTATTCCAACAATCTGTGGGTGAAATATTGAAAGATATTACTTAGAAAGGTTATACGAAACAATAGTTTCTATGTTCCAAACTTGTTCCCAATTATACAGTGTGTTTAATAAGAACATTTTGATAATTTCTTACTCCTAGTTCCTTACTGGTTGCATAGAGCGTTATTAAATTGTTTAATTGTTGCAAACCTTCTTTACTCTCGCCATGGTATTAATAAAAGAAATCATTAGGATTTGTCTTTACTGCCAATGTTCAAGATTTATTTTGATGGTTTTATTATACAGGGTGATCTGAAAACGCAACTTGTTATTTCTCTCGATTTTTTAAAATGGAATCTATCCTGAGTTATTAGTTTACATAATCTTGTTTATAGCGTTTGATTTCTGATTGAAGATTATTGCCGCTTTTAATTTTGTATAGATTGTTCTTAGTGTAACTGTACTTTTAGTGACAAATTGGCATTATTTAGTTATTGAGATTTATTAATATGCATCCCTAAACTATGTTTCAATTGAAGAACATGTAGCAGAAAATTCTATTTTGTTATTTTTACAGAACTGCTGTTATTGGGAAAAATTAACTGTTCAATTGATGTGAAAGTCATTTACCGGCTGGCAACTTTTATTTATTTTTTTATTCACATTTATTCGTAATTTCCAATATGTTTTATTGGAGAATAAGTATTACAGCATTTCTACCATCTTATTTTAACAAAATAGGTCAGAGATTAAGAGCGTATTTTAAAAGAAGAAGACCTAAGCAAAAGAAAATCGCTACTTTTACATTCATAAATGGAGCCACTGGAGAAATCAAGGTAGAGCCATTCATAATTTACCCACTACAGACGGCAAATATACTAGCTCTATGGTTAAAAATGAGATATGCTACTAACAGCACATAACTCCTAACATTAAATTTGTCTAACTTATAAAATGTACTACAAGTAAAAGCTATAAATTCTATAGATGTATTTAAATATTTCTTACATATAATTCTTTAATAAAATTTCTATTTTCAAACCGTGCTGCATAATAAAAAATAGTAAAACACTAAGCTATATAAAATATGTACCCTGCAGTTGCAAGTAATGTAATTGTCTCATGTCACGAATAACGGAATATAATATGTTACATTAAGTTTCAAAATGTTTATTTTATCTGCAATATACAAATTCATAAAATGGATATATAGGATTTACACTTTATGGAATTCACAAAACAAAAATGTATCGGAATACTTATACCTACGCAGCATTTTATTGCAGTAAAAATATTGAACTTTTGATTTTAGCTTATATTTTATTCATATTTTTATATTACATATTACATGTTTTGATGAATTCTATAAAATATATTTAACTACAGTTTTTTCTTTATTTATCTTTTTAATATTGTAATGACATTAACAATTTCATAAAAATATCAAAATCACGTTTAGCACTGAAAAACGCAAACGGAACATGTAAGAACGCAGTTCTTTACTTGAGATTTAGATTAGACCAAAGGGACAGTTTCTAGCTACGAACTGTATTCATAAGATATCAGTTAGATAATCGAAAGTTCGCATTATGAGCAAAACACCTTCTTATTGATATCTATATTTGCTTATACACTGTGTCCAAGAAATAACGTATAAATTCATTAATGGAGATTTTATTTTTACTTTTTCATAAAAACGTTAAAGGCGGTAGATTTTTATTTATCAAACATTTTAGTGTGCAAAAGGATACTTTTTTCAATATCGATAAAAAATTAATATTAACAAAGCAATAATGACAACAATAATGAGAGATAATAAAAAAAAAATAGCTAAACAAAAAATTATGAAAAACGATCATTAGAAACACATTCAAAACATTCCACCTCCTGTAGACACATTCCAAGTCTAGTATAAAATTTCTCGTTAATTGCATTCATTTATTCATTTTTTCCTTATTCTTAGTTCTCCTTGTTCTAAAGCTGGGTTGTGTAAACTCTAGTTTTCAGATTACCCTATAAAAAGAAATTCAGCAGCGTCCGGTAGGTAGCGTAATTCCTATACCACGAGAAATACCTAATTCAAAGAAATTTTAACTTTTGCAGCTAAATGAGGTAGCATCTTGCTTTAACCAAATTCCGTTATTAAAAATATGAGAATCTTCTTTGTTTTGGTATAGAACGGCTAATGCCAGTACTAGATCGTTCTGTACGAAATTTAGGCACCACTGACCAGAGAGAGTACCTTAAAAGAAATAAGGCCCCAGAATTATGATTAATGATATCAGACCACACGTCCACTTTTTGTGTTGTTCTCGTCCGACAAGGGTTTTCATCGGAACAATATCTGTAATTCTGATGATTAGTGTTGCCATTCAAACAGAACATAGCTTCGTCAAAAAGTAGTACATGTTTTTGAAAACCAAGGTTAGAATCACACAACGTCTGCATTTTCTTACAAAATCTTGTTCGGCGATTAGAATTATCCTTGGATACCTCTTGAACTATTTAATTTTTATACGTGTAACACAATTTCTCGATTATATCCGTCGCATTTCCGCGATTCCTAGATGTCTTCAGGCTGATGGACGTAGCAACTAATACTTTTAAACAAACAAACCAACAATACATTTATTGTGATTGACAACCTCAGAAATTTAATTTGAGAATTGAATGCCTACTTTCGCCAGAATGTACTACCGTGTTCGGTTTTTTTTTGGTATAAAAAAAATTCAAATTTTTTCAATTTTAATTTGTGTTATATCTAATTCTTAATTGTAATTAAAATTATTTGATTCCTAATAAGTGTTTTATATTAAAACAAAGTAATAAGATGTTTGTGTTAAATTATTGAAACATGATCATCAGTTTACAGCTATGAAGAAGTGTAGTAGCAATAAGGATAATAAGTACATACCCTTCCCAGTGCTGCAAGATTTGGTAAAGATCCCATTTGGTGATTTCGTGAAAATTTTTTAAATTGTTTTTTAGTTGTTTTCTTCTACGACTGATCAATTAGTTGTTCTTGTTTTTTTATAGTATAAAGTGATGTTTAATAATTACAGTAATTAATAGAAAGTCGTAAATAGTTGTATCTAGTTGCATCATATCAGAGGAAACAACATTACCATCGTCACGGCTTTTTGGTACTTAATAGTTGACAAACAATACGATGTGGTTTTAGGCATTTACTTTGTTTTTATTTACCTCCTTTTGTTGCAAAGCATAGCTTGAAATGAGCAACTTAACCAGTGGAATAAAGCAAGTTAATCTGAGAATTCAGATATTGACGAGATTTGGTAACTTTTCATGTTGATGTGTGAGTTTCTAAATTTTGGCCTGCCAACACTATTCTTTTTTTTTCACTGTGACTTTTGCAGCTTTAAACACAACAATTTCTCATGATTGTTGCAACATTCTTCTTAAAACTACAATTAATTTCTGAAAATTTCGCTTCGACTAAAATGCTTTTGTTCGATACCAAGAAGGTTCAATTTTACTGCTTGCTGAATATGACGTATTATCAGTCTTCTCTTTTACCTCGTCAAAGATAGCAACCCTCGACACTGTGTTACGATTACGATGTGTTGCTCTTGTGATAGAATTTTATTTGCAGCTGCAAACAGATTTTAATGACAATAGCATTTTGTTTGTCTTTTATAGATTAGTAAATATTATCAAACAGTGAATTGCAGACATCTAGTGTCCTTTGAAAACAAGAACGAATTTTAATATTAGTATTGTAAGTGTTGGGTTATATGTTCTTGTTTTGTAATACTAACGAGTTTCTAGAAATATTTATTTCAAGGTTGGCTATGAATACAAAAAGATCTCTTTTTGCTTACATGATACATATAGATAAATTATAAGACATTTTATGTGCTATTTTAAAAATGTTGAAAGTGTTTTCTGTTTCAGGTTACGTACAGTTTAACACGTCTTTTAATCTATTATGTTTTCAGTCAAGAAATACACCCGTTCTTAGCTCCAAAGCCAACTCTGATGTAAATATTTTTGGGGCACTCGATAGTAACAGACATACATAGAATTTATTTCTGTTATTTGAAAGAATGCCCAATGCAAATGTGTTAAATCTACGAACCCAATAATCGCTTAAACTCTCGCAGAGCTGAGCAAACTATTGAGGTAAAATTCTTGCAATGGTGCTTCAAGCACTGCACTTAATTTCTTTTTAATGAGTGTTTTTTATAGAAAGGTCAAAGGTGTCATAAGTTATACAAGAAAGAAATTGAGACAAAGCACTCTAAATGTTTACGTTTAGATCATTTAGGTACTACTACATCGTCGTTTAGACAACTGCTGCTTGGAAACGTTGCTAATTCTAAATGTGCTCATTGGTATTTGTTTATAATAATTTATTGAGGTATTTAGCCATACACACTGCTGCGTTGTAGCTTTTCTACCACCTTATTTTATTAAGATTACGTAAATTCAATGGAAGTTATGTTTCTTTCAAATTTAAGAAACGTAAAAGTTGTGACTCAGGTAAGAACAGTAGTATTTCAAAGAGCAAGTTAAATCTACTTAAAAATCATAGCCGACTTTTACCACCCAAAATTAATACCGTCTATAAGATTGAAAGACGTTGTTTCTTTTATGACTCACTTCTAAAGTCAGCTAGCTATCACATTCTCCAGTACTATTACAAGTTAGAGTTAGGTTTGCAATGTACCTGCAACCAAGACGCTTTTTAATATAAAACCCTAACTGTAAGTTGTTTGTGTATAAATCCGATTCTGATAATTTGGTTGGTTTGATTGGATATGCATTACACAGAAAGAGAGACGCAAAAAGTAAAGACATCTTGACATCTGATACCTACTATCCGCTGCTTAAAGGCTCCAAACAACGAGACCAGGTGTCAAATAAAACCCTCGCAAGTCAGCTTGACCACGACCAAATTTATTTAAGGCGCTAGAACGCCGCAAGCAAGACAACATTAAAAAGAAATAGTACAAGATTTCAAATATAATATCAAATACAATTAATAATATCCAAAAGCTAAATAGTAAATAGAAAAATTAATAATATACTATAAAACAAATTTATTAAAAACAATAGAATAATTAGCAACAATAATTAAAGAATCCATATAAACAGCAGAAATAATTAAAGTTTGCAGACGCAATAACTAAATCGGCAAAGTACGTTTTATTAGCAAAAAAAGGTTTAAAAAAAAGTCTACAGTCAGTATAGCAACGAAGGGGGTTGACGAAGTATGGTTTGTAAGCGCTTGCAAATAATAACTTCCTACCACCCTGCATACCCCGAATTTTCTATCACAAGTAAAAATAATTTTGTATATTCGATCTGTGATTACAAAACAAAAGAAATAAAAGGGTGAAGCCCAAAGTTTTAAACTTTTAATGGCTGTAATCAAAAGACTAAATTACAAATTAATTTGTTTTTAATAAACAGGAATATTTATTCGCAGATTGAATTTTTAAAAACATGAAAGATAAAAGTTATCTTGCAGCAAGAAGTTTTGAAGTTACTTTTACAAAACAAAAAAAAAGAAATTAGGGACAATAATTACTTATTGAATTTGTGTTAGAGAATCAATTAAAAAGGTAACAGTTTAGTAGTCTTTTCTTGTTAGCGACTTCCAGGTGAAAAGAAATTAGAAACGGCACATACCACACAGTAGCCGCTGAACGGTAGTTCCAAAAATGCATCAGGATGTCCTTGATTGTAATTAGGACTTGCTCTCAGAAATCTTGACGAATTGAGGCTCCAAAGAAGAAAAGCCAATGGGAAGCAGAAAACAATACCCAGAGACGAAAATCCAAGAGTTAACCAAAATTTAAAAAAAAGCCTAGAAGTAAAACAACCTTAAGCGTCTACACAAAAAATCTAATCCAGAGCAATTCGTATTGAATGACAAAAGAAGTAGCAAAAAGAAATCTTACCAGAGTTGATGGGTGGCCTTGAGATTAGCACGACTCGGCGTGAACTATTTATCCGCCTAAAGCGAAAAGCACCAAAATCACAAACTCTTTGGTCTAATTACTATAATCCGCCCCAATAAAAGGGATTAATTACAAAATTAATATTTCAGCACTAGAGCAAACTATCTTTCACGCACGACCAACATTAAAATTGTTCACACAAGAAAGCGAAAAATGATAAGATTGTAAAAGACCAAAAATACAACCTGGTGAAGATTTATTGTAGAAAACTGAATTAAAATAAATTTATTTTGCTAAAGCAGGACTCAGACAGCGACTCTATGCGCTAGTGCTTTAGATGAAAAAACACATCTTTAAAAGCAAACAAGCTATAAGCTGGCCAACGAGATTTCAACCACCCTGTGTGCTATTCTTTTTAATATTCAAGCAAGACAAGAACTTATTACATAGTTACTTTACATATTTTGATTATTTATTTGATTTCGTCTTAACAATTATCCACCTTTCTTTTCGTAACTGCGTTAATATGTAAAATTATGTATATAACTGTACTTAATTTAAACCAGCCTTTACATTCAAAACCAATATAATTCTAAATAATCATGCAAATCGCAGTTATTTTATTAAAGGTAGCGAATATTCGTTCATGAATATTTTATATACCTCTAAATCCAGCTGTCACCCTCTACTTGCAAGCCTACGCATTTACTTGGCAATCTGATGCGACTGCTTACTGTCGGCAATCTTTTTCATCTTAATTATTAAACGAGCAAACCTCTGGAAAAGCGACTTAACCTAATTAATAATACATTAATTTCTAACTCTCGTACTGATTAGTAATTCAAATTTCATATCATTTATTAAGGTACACAGAACTAGTAAGTTGACTCTGGTAGATAAACCTCTTGAACATTACTAATGTCTGCAGGAGGGTTCTACCCTTCTTGACGAGAGATGTTTGGAATACTACAAGGAAAATGACTAATTAGCCATCATTTGCTTCTTGAATAATTAGTTAATTTATATTTTTGGCTTTCAGTAAAGTTTCGAAGTTTTCCAGTAATTCAAGTATTGTTTACTTATTCTCTTTTGAGAAATTATCTCCGATTGAAATACGAATTTATCCACTTAGATATTTTATTCCAAAGATTCTAATTAAAAATATATACAGACTACAAAATCAAAGGTATTTAAAATTTAAATTAAAATAGAATTACATCTTTAATGGGATTATTTCAGTCTGCTCTTCATAATAATTGCAATAGTTTGTTAAGAGGCTACCAATGTAGTTTGCAGTTAAAATTACAATTTATTTATATACACAACGAATTACATCAATTTGTCTCTTAAGAGCCTGATTTTATTCTATAAAATTAAAATAAAATATAAATACACTAATTTTTAGTTTGCCAGTTAAAGCATTCCTTACACAGATTAAGAGATTTGCTAGTTCTTACATTCTGCCTTGTGCGGACTTTATAACGTTGTACTTTAATAGCGGTGCGTCTTTCATAAACCTCCGAAAATTGTAAGAAATAGTTTAATTAAAGTCATTTACCCTTTCTACTATAAGAATGCGTAGAAACAAGTGAGTAATTGTTTGAAAACAGAAGACGAGCCAGGGACAAGATAATTAAATAATGAAAATGACCATAAACACTTCGAAATGTCGGCCTTTCTGCATAAAAGCTTCAACTGAAACAGGTTCCGACTGAATCTGAAACCACTGACATGAGGGTAACAGTTGTATTAATTAAATATTAAACTCCTGTTTTCCGCACGTGAATAATCTTTCTGTTAAACATAACCTACATTTACATAGCATTAACATCGTGGTTGACAAAATTTGCTTATTCGAGTGTTTCTATCTATTGTAATTTTATTTGTATGGAAAATATAGATGATGATGATAATGGTGTTTCCGTATTCATAAAACTGGAAAATCATCTTATCATGCAATACTTAATTATTTCGCAATGAAGTGCAAAGCTAAATCAATAGTGACTTTTTATGTAAAACTGAAGCTAATTTTGTAATATTTAGGTAATAATTATAACTAGATACTGTTTTTTAAGCAGGCGCAGAGAAAGACTCATGAACCGTAAGTCGGTTAAATCTGAGAAAAGCTATCTATTAAAAAGATCAACTTATTGGTATTTTTGCTTTGCAAAGAAATCAACGGCCTACCATAGATATTATTTGCTGAAACGGAAATACAAGAATGTCTCTGTGACGACTAAGAGTAGAGAACGATGATAAAGGGATGTCTTACATAATTTAAGGCCGTAGTACATAGAAAAGGTATTTCGAGAGTTTTTTTTGTTTTTCTAGAAATGGGAGGGAAACAACTTTATTTAAATAAATAAACAAAAAAGATACTGCCCACTAATATGGATTTGCTATAGTGACTTTAATTTTAAAAAAACAATAAGCATAAAGGTTTTGGCTTTTGAAATTAACCATGTAGGATTTACGATGAATTTAGAATGCGTAAAATGAAGAATGTTTAAGGTTTTTATCAAAATATTATTCCAGATTTTGTGTAATTCAAATAGAGGAAGCTTAAGTTCTTGAATCTTAACTACACTGCTTGAAATTTGAAGTGAGACATTGTAATTCTTAGACGACCTAATTAAAAGGAGAATTTGTATCATTTTGTAAACGTTTTTGAATTAGCATGGTCTTCGTAAATGTATATACATGAGTCAATTAATTGTATAATTGCAACTTTTAGTTTTTCTTTTGTTTTATACTCAAGAACTGCTATCTGCTGACGTCAATGGCCAGAGTTACTAGAGTGAAAATAGGCTTGGTTTATCCATTTTTAAGCATGCTCTATAGTTTCAAGTGGCTACGATGTTGACAATAAGCGCTATATGCAATTGTTTCACGTGCACATCTACTCATTATTATCTAGCCAATAAAAAATAAACATTTAACAGTTATGTCAAAACAACTGCTTGGTCCAAGTCCAAATATATCAACTGCAGAAACTACAGTTCAGGTACTCTATATTAATACAAAATAATTGACCTAGTGTTGTGAGTTTGTGATGTGTCCCACTTCAGATTTTGAGCAGTGTATATGGAATTATGGATTTATTTGCACAACCTCCACTTCTAAACAGAAAACTGTAAACTTTGCAAAGTAATGAACCATACTGAAATAACATTTTTCAAACTTTAAATGCAAGGATAACTTCTTAAATAGAACACTTACTTGATTTTGGTACCATTGAAGAGCTACTTTTAAATGTTTTTCCATCATATAAAGTCGTGTTTCGGTTTCGGAAATTATTAAGATTTGATGACGTAAGTATTGTAAAGTCGGTGGTTTCCTGAAGGATATCAAGGTAAGTTTGTCAATACCACACTTTGAAAAGTTTCTGCTAAAATGGATTTAACAAAAACATAAATGTACGTATATGGTGGGAATTGGTCCCTCTGGTTGTTGCAAGCGCCCTCCACACCGCTGAAGGGAGAACCATTTACGAGCAACCGTCAAATTGCCCGCTCTCTCCAGTTTGATACTATGATGAATCGTCGAGGGATTAAGCATCACGCAAACCACGGAAGTTCTACAGTACCTGCCAGCATTATTCGCTCAGCCGTCCGACACCGTTCTCCACCATCTCAACCTTTTGGCGCGCGGTGTTAAAAAGTAAATGCTGTTTTTTTACCACCACTATTCTAGCCATCAACATTGTTGTGGTCGTCCTAACTTCATATTTCACAAACAAAGCTCTGTCACTGCTGCATCACGCTGGCTGGGTGTTTCTCGGCACTGCACTCATTGCTTCGACGATATTACAAATCCTTGAATCGACGCTTCAAACATTGCTTGATCCTGGGTTCTCCGCCGGGTGCAGTTTATCTCCCTGCTTCAATAGGCTCGGCATTACTACAATTTACAGCATGTCGAAAAATTTCTACTCATGCTTCCTGTTAATACTCACCACCACCACAACGGAACGTCCACGTACGCGAATACTGCGAGATCTGATCGGTGTCTTGCGTTGTGCGAACTGACAAGAATTTTTGTTGGTGCTCTGTATTCATCCATCATTTATCACTACCATTCGAGCCAGTTCACCACCTCATCCAGAGAGTCCGGGGTCTCCGATCTGTGACCTGTCTTGCCCTCTATTTCGGTTATCGCTCCCCCCTTGATCAAAGACCAAGAATGGAATTTGTTCGACTTTTTTGTTTTGTTGCTTCATTTTATTAGACTTTCTTTATATGGTTCGTAATTTAAAATAAAACGAACTACTTTTTTTAGAGCGGGTTCGGCTTGGGTTAAGAGAGCAAGAGATAGAGAAATACAACTCTGAAGAATCTTAGTAATTCTTGAGATGTTGCTTATTAGAGGTCTGGCTGCTGGGTTATGGCTAAGAGTGGCTGCTGCTGGCTGGGTGGATTTTTTAAACTCACTGGAGGTTCTGCTGCTGGAAGCTGAATGAATTGTCTAGACTCAACTGGTTGTTTGATGCTTGGTGAACAAGACGACCAAAATGTGCTGTGAGCGAGGCCATGGATTAGCCTATGGGATTTTCTATTTAATGACAAGAAATTTTCTTAAAAACTTAGAATAAAAGATAAGTATCGCATAACTTTAATTATCTTCGGTTGAAACAAAATGACTGACCTAATACTTTTATCCTGTCTTACATTCTAAAAGTAGAAGACTTTCTGGAGTCCATTCAGATAGAATTGATTACGTCTTGAAGAAATTTTTACATTCTTCAATCGTTATCTAACAGCTGATAAAAGAAAGTTTAAATCATAGTTCAACGGAGTATTCCAGATGTAGCGTGCCAAAAAAAGTAAATACCTCCAGTGTGCCATCAATGAAAAGAAAGTTGTGTTTTAGGTTAATTGTACCAAAGTAGGCTTTTAAAACGTAAAAGAAGAAATTAAGGTAGTGTTCTGTTAAATAAATTATTGACTTCTAGACTTTGCAGTAATGTCAAAAAGTAAGAAACAAAATAAATTAAAGGATCTCTCTTAATCTACAGTTAAAGGCTTTAATCTTGAGACATTAACAGAATAACAAATAATTTATTATATTACTTATAAAAGAGCACTAGTAAATACTTACATGTACCCAGAAATAGAATTTCCATCAATATGGTTAGATCAGTTGTTACATTGTACTTGACTTAATGAATTGAACAAAATATTTTATGTGAAGTGTACATGTAAAGCAACACTGGTAAAATGCAAGACAGGAAAATAAAGAAGAAAAATGAATAAAATGTCATTTAAAAAATATATAGATTGTACAAATGTCCCTTGCTGTGATAAATTATAAAACAGTCAATACGAATACATTTAAATGTACAAATGACATGGGAGTCGTAAAATATAGTACCTCTGGAAAGTTAGCAGACGGTAATTGCTCCATGCTATAAGCACCTGTAGGTACATTTTTTAATTTCCACCGAAAATAATTACAATTACAGTCGTAGAAGAATGTTTTAAATTTTTTTGCTAGACATTCAAATTTACAGAGTGTAGCAGAAAACGATGTCACACAAACATGCCCTTTTGAAAATAAGTTTCTTTGTCGGTTTCCTGTTTGCAATTATGTTTTATGAAAGCCGCTTTTAGATAGCGCATTAATATTAAATGAAACACACTTAAAGTGGTTGAAGTCAAGTTTACAGGCCTGCGGCTATTGAGGGGTGCGTGAGGGAACGTGTGTCTGCAATGCTCGCAACGGCGACAGTGACGTGCCGTGACGCAACAAGCGCCGCAGACACCGCACAGGATCGATATGACCCCCTTTACCTACTTACACCTGTATACCTGGGCCATTCCTGTAAGACACCCTCCCCCCTCCACTAGAGAGCAATGAATGCAATAATTTCCTGACGTCATTATCTGTTACATCCCTAATGACCTCACCATTTCTCAGCACATGAAGTCGCAAGATACTGCTGAAAATGCAGTGATTGTGTCGGTAAATATTTAAACATTTTACAGTCGTATAGCGAGGCTAGATTTTACAGATCAATTATTAGTTGCTAGCTCGACAAGTAGAAAGGAAAATTGCGGTTAGTAATACAAATGCCGCAGTTATTACAGTAAATAATCGATTCTATTGGAGGTGTACATACCAACACCGCTGCTTTATATAGGCATAAGACTGTGCCATACGATATTGAAGTTGTAACTGAATTTACGTTATTAAATTTTCACCTTTCTGCTTCATCTCATGTAAACCTGAAATAGAAACTATAATAACAACCTTATGTGAATCGAATAAGAATACCTTTTTTTTAAATTTTTGTTTCAAGAAATATATATGCAAGTACTACCTCAAGCACATATTTTATATTGGTCATAATATTAAAGATTTATAACCAGCCTACTAAAAGTATTTTCTTTTTCTCTACTTAACATTGCTTGTAGAAGTACCTTATCTTCGGGTTTTTAAAAAACTTGATAAAAAAGTAAATTGCATATGATGACAGAGAGTTTTTCTTTAATAATTGCCGTAGGTTTTAGAAATATAAATTGCAATTGAGGAAAAGCAAGATAGGTTTTGAGATCATGTTTCGCTTTTTCTAACGCTTATGAAAACATTTTGAAAGATGAGTTCAAAACAATGTAATGTTTTCTAGGTTTCACGTTGATAAAATAGTTTTCTTGTGTATTGCTGAAATATTAACATAGAAACTGAGAGCAGAGATTGAACTAAATAAAGAACTGGGACGAAGGCAGGCACAAAGACATGCATAGTGGCGAATAAGACAATTGAAACTGACATTAAACGCACCACACACTACCTTGTGCTGTAGTTTGTTTGACAGTTCCAGAATTAAACTAACAAGAAGTAGAAGTGCAATATTATATTCTTTTATTTTTCAAGTTTATTTCTAATAAATAGTTCGCTATATTTTTTTAATTTTAGTAACTCGGGCTCTTGCAATCGCAGTTTAATGCCAGCTTCTCCAGAGTTATTGAAAATGAATAGTTGCAATTTAGGGTAGTTAATACTCAATCTTTTCAGTTTTTCTTGCGTAGTTTTAGTCTGATAGAGCACACAGAAAAAGTCTACTTGGTTTCAGTTAGGCTGTTTTTGAGTTTATAGGTTTCAATTATTTTGTTTTTAGATTTGCGATACTTACTCGTTTCGCTCATTCTTTTACTTGCATTTATTAAATATTGCATTTCCAAATTAGTCTGTGTTCGCAGCTAAAATTGTCAGTTCAACGCTGTGGATTTTGCGTAATGTCTAGCTTTTGGATTTTTAAAGCGATAGATTATTTAAAAAGTCGCTGATTTTAGTAGAGGCGCAAGGTATGAGAACCTTTCCGATATATTGGCACACTTTGGAAATAATTTAATCAAAGCCTCGATTTTTTTTCCAGGTGTTTGTCTCTTCTCCATACCATACACCACTGACTGTTACCACTATTTTTAGTAATGGCACAATATAAAACATTTGTAAAACTACCTTGTTCGGTTGAAAGATTTCCAAGTTTCATCTTAAATAGAGCAACTGTCAATCCTGTTGTCGCATGACTTAAATCAGACCACTTTGCTAATTCCTCTGTGAACTGCTGTAATAGTCTGTAGATAAATCATCATCTCCAATTACGGTTGAAATAACGGCGTTTTTAGCATTCAACAAAGGATTGTGGTTATAAATTTAATAGCCATATTCGATTCTATTGCCTTCGCATTCGTTTGACAAACGTGTCTGATTTTAAATTATTGTTCGCACAAAGCACATCGACTGCTATTTACTATAACTCATAGAAGTTTTTTGGAATAGTAACTGAGCAGCAACGAATGAACTGGAAGTATAAAAAATTATATTTGATTCAAATAGAAATAAAAAACCAATTTTGTCTTGCACATTGTATAACTTTATTTTGTGCAGTTTATTTTTTAATATGAGCTTACCTTCAGATGCTATGTCAAATCAGAGCACAGTTTACACACTAATAGATAAAATACATAACATACAACACTTAAAAAATCGAAATCACAAATTAGGTATTGTGTATTTATTTATCTGTACATTTTAATATTTTTCAAGAATTTATTTTAAAATTTTCTTGGCATACTTTTATCTCTGGTACTCGTTTCTCTGTTAACAGTTTTATTAGTGGTTCTGAGAGTTTAATCTTTACAGGTACATTTCTTTTTTCATCGTGTATGATAACTTCATCATTATCTGTTATATTTACAGGTTGATTTCCCATCATTATTTCTATCACCTCTAAATCTAAAATATTCACCATACAAATGATTTTTATATTTATTCCATAAAGGTTCTCCTTCTCTTTGTATTCTGGGTGACATAGGAATAATTGGAGTTTAAGGTTGTGATTCCTAAGAGGAATCTAAATTTGTTAAGGCTTCACCATCAGAATAATCTTTGAGGATTTTTAAAATTTCATCGAGTCTATTATCTTTCTGGCGTTGTGTCAAGTTGTTAACCAATTCTTTAATTTCTTTATTAGTTTCATCCAGTCTAGATGTTATTGGTTTATTTTTTTCTTCCGAGTCTGTACTTTTTTTGTTGTTTTTATTTTTTGCATTTTGAAATGTCTTTGTCAACTCATTTTCTATTTTTTCCACTTGTTTCAATTCCTATGGAGTCGTACTCTTTATTTAGTATGTGCCTTTAAATGTTCCAAAATTAAAACCTGTAGATATTCATATTTCTAAAAAGTAGCTAATTGCTACCTCTGTTTAACAGACCATCTTGTGTACTTTACTGACTTGTTTTTAACAGATTCACATCATGTTGTGTTCTTCCACACAATTTATTACGTAAATTACGTCCCATTAAATAAAAGTAATTTATTATTTTTTTTTGATAGAAATACTTTTCTTTTCTTATCTTGTTAATTCCTAAAAAATAAATTATTATATTCGTTCCATGTCAATTCAGAAGCCTCTTCATCATACATGTTTCTTTTATTATCACCTAACTTGTTAAAAATAATCTGAAGATTTAAATTTTTTCTAATTGTGAGATCTATTTTAGTATGCTTTTTAAAGTGCTAGTATTTTTATGCCTTCCTCCATACCAATATCTTATTACCTCTTTTTGTTTTCTCAACATTCCATCATCAAAAAATACTAAATTATTATTTTGGTTCACATCCATTTACAGAAATTATATTATTTCTGTCCCGTTTTGTTGTTTGACCTTTCAACAGAGCAGTTCATGATCTCTGAATATTAATAGATTAACAATTTTTCTGTTTTTATAATTTTGACTTGGATATGGAAATTCAATTCTATATGTATCATCTCCCATTTCTGCAATTTTATAAATGTTTATTGCAATATTTAAAAGTTCTTTATACTTTTGAATATGCTCTTTTATTATTCCCTATGTAATAGTTCCGTTTCTTATTAATGGGAATTTTCAAATAATTAGCTCGATCATCATTCGTGAACAACTTCAAACAAAAATTGACCCTTATGGTTATTTTATAGATAATGATGGTCTATTATATAAGATCGATAACAATGAAAATGATCTCTTAGTTATTCCAAAAACTTTTATTAGGAAAGTTTAACATGACTTTCATAATTTATCTTTGGCTGGACATCAAGGACAGGCAAAAACCTTATTATGTGTTAAAAGCCGATTTTATTAGCCTAATATGAAAAACGATATAATCAGATACGTTTCAGAATGTCAATCTTGTAGTCACCTCACCTACAATAAGTTCCTATACAAACTTTTCCTGAAATCTTATATCCTTTTGAACGTTCATCCATGGACATCACAGGTTTATTTGTAACTTCCAATAATGGAAACAAATACCTTTTAACATTCCAAGATAATTTTTAGAAATATGTAGAAATATTCCTTTGTCAGATCAAAAATCTGAAACCGTGGCTAAAGCATTTATTACTAAAATTGTAGCTCGTCACGGAGCACCAAAACAATTGATTACGGATCAGGAAACCAACGTTGTCTCTGAATTATTTAAGTACGTTTGTTCATTTTTGGGCATAGAGAAGATTAAAACAACGCGCTATCATCCTGCCTCAAATGGGATGATCGAGCGATGTCATAAGGTTTTTAAAAATTTCCTGTCACATTACGTGGCAGATAATCAACGAGACTGGGATGAATGAATCCCGTATTTACAAATGCATGAATATTCACAGCTCTACCAGATACAGTCCATATTTTTTAATTCATAGTCGTGATCCTGTTTTACCGCTTGATAATATTTTACAATCTGCAAGAGTTAAATTTGATGTTGAATTTATAAATCGACTAAATCAAGTTTTTGTAACCGTAAAAGATAATTTGGCAAAAACAACAGAACAACGGAATCAGTATTTTAATCGTAATCGTAAACAATCAAATTTCCAATGTATCTACATAATCCAGCTGCCAAAAACGGATTATCTTAAAAGTTAACAAAGCCATGGACTGATCCATACAGAATTATTGAAATTAAAAGTTCTGTGACTTATAAAATAAAAGAACTCCACAGGCATAAAGAGCAAATTGTTCGTGGCAATCGTCTAAAGTTATATAAACCACATGAGTTAGCTTCTATTGAACCAGAAACTGAAGCTCGTTATCAGCAGCTAGCTGACAACTTTGACAATGTAGATCTTAATGAAACTAATAATAACGCTAGCAAACCAGACGACAATGATGAGACATGCGAAGTTGGTTATTTTAGATCAACTTCAAGGAACAAACAATATTCAAGCAGACGATGATGGCATAGTTGAACTATTTTCAGAAACAAAACAAAACCTTGACAAATCAACCAATAAACTCTTAAGAGAAAATCGTCAAAATTTAGATACTGATAATCTCGAATCAATTGTGGAAGACAATGTCTGACGATCAGTAGAATGCGTGCAAAACTTTAACCTACTAATAAATAAAGACAAAACTAATATTGTCTCCCCACAAAGGTTTCAAAATTCGTGCAAACATTGACTATCATACCTCCAAACGATTGTTTCGTCCTTGTTTGGACTCATCAGTGGAGGATAATGAAAATCAATGCTTGCCCGCTTTATGCTGGTTATATACAAATCAACTATAACACTAGCAGCATGAAAATATTAGGGAGCTATCTAATAGGAACGCCAACAATTAGAACGAACGACACGACGAGTCAGTTCTAAATTAAAATTTTTCAAATAGGAAAATATATACCTTTTATATAATAAAAGGTTGTTCTAGCTTATGGCGAGGTTTATTAGTTCATGAATTTTAATTTAATTTAACCTCCTAACTTTTTGCTTCATTATATTGTTCATTTTAATGTTTATTATTAGTCTTAGTGATCAAGCCAACGAAACTTGTGCTCATCGTTTATGATTGCAAAGATAAACACGTAAACATTACCGCAGTATGCATTCGCGATATCACGCCATGTCCAAATCAAACGAGTGAATACAGAGAACAGACAATATCCGTACACGTTATCCAACGCAACGACGTGAAGCATCAGCAAGCATGTCTTGTAGAGATAACTAGAATAATGTATCATTGTGGAATGTATACAGTCATACTTTGCTAGTGGTCGATGGTATCTCCAGCTTCATTCATCCTCTAGACACGGAAGGATGTCGAAACGTACATAAACATCATGCTTTAAAGTTATATCATAATACTGTTGAAAAAACTCAAATAAATAGTAACACGGGGGCATCCATGACTTTAGGTGGAAGTGTAGCCAACAACGGTACTTGTGATGAAACCATCTACCTAGAAGATGGACAAACCTGAACCGATGTTGTTGATATTGCCACAATTAAGATTCACACTAAAGATTATTTGGCAAACGTTAAACTGGATGACAATGAAATTAGCCTACTCAGAGGCATCGTTTGTTCTTATCTAGAAGGTTATTGCATCGACTCTATCTATGCTGAAAAGTTTGGAGCTACAAACCTGACTCTTCTTGTCAGTTCTATTTTAGCTTATTATCATTTAAAGTAAGATTCTAAAAGTATAATTTGGCTAATGGAAAAAAATAAACTTTCATTAATGGCAAGTGTAGCCAAAGATAATGTAAATAAAGATTGTTAGGTATTAGTAATGGCGGGAAACGAAATTCCCATAAGCTTCAATGTAGTGCGCAGGAAGTAACTGTGCTTATCTTTTATCTTTGTTTGGGTAAAAGGTCTATATACGGTAAGTTCTTAAGAATCATAATATGTAGTTTGGCATTATAACAATGTCGGCTATTACACTACAAACAAATTATGAAGATATTTAATGCAATCCCTTTGAAATTTTTTAACATTTTATTCAGTTACTGTTTATTAATTGCAAAAGATAACCTTTTATATCGCAATAATCCTTTGTGGTAGTTAATGACAAGGAACTTCCGACTTATTTCATTAAGAATTTTTCACCATTACTCAGAGCTGTAATTATAAATAGAAAAGATGTATGTTGCTATTAATAAAGGGTTTTCCAATAAGAGGTGTTATTTTGATATTCAAAGAAAAGTGCCATTTTTTAATATAAATGATCGGATGTTTATTTCATTATAAAGAGGAAGGTATGCCGTTAATAGTGGAAAATAACATCAGGCAAATGACCACCACGACCACGCTTACAGGACAATATCCTTTTCATGAAATTTTCCATAACCAAATCGCAAAGTGGCTGCCCTATGTCCTCGATAGCCTCACGAATTCCATCTTTGAGGTCTTGAATCGACGCTGGGCTGTTGGCGTAGACCTTCTCTTTCACGTGGCCCCAAAGAAAGAAGTCGCAAGGTGTTAAATCACAAGATCTCGGTGGCCAATTGTGATCACCTCTTCGAGAGATAACACGGTCCGGAAACTTTTTCCGTAAAAGATCAATGGTTTCGTTGCTTGTGTGGCACGTAGCGCCGTCTTGTTGAAAGTAAACGTTGTCCAGATCAATACCATCCAATTCCGGCCATAAAAAATCGTTAATCATCTCTCGATAGCGCAATCCAGTCACCGTAACTGTTGCTCCAGCCTCATTTTCGAAAAAGTAAGGTCCAATGACTCCGCCGGACCATAAACCGCACCAAACAGTCACACGTTGAGGATAGAGAGACTTTTCAACAATAACTCTTGGATTTTCTGAGCCCCAGATCCGACAATTTTGCTTGTTGACGAAGCCACCGAGGTGGAAATGGGCCTCATCACTCAAGATGATTTTTCGATGGAATTCTGGATCATTTTCATGCATTTCAACGACCCAATCAGCAAAGACACGACGTTGTTGATGATCGGCCGGCTTGAGTTCTTGTGTTAACTGGACTTTATAAGCCTTAAGACCCAAATCTTTATGCAAAATACGGTGTAATGACGTTTGTGGAATGGCTAATTCCAAAGAACGACGAGGAATGGACAAACCTGGGTTTTCTTTAACACTTTCGGCTACAACAGCAATATTCTCGGCTGTTCTTGAGCGACGTGCACGGGTTTTATTCTTCACATCACTAACTTGTCCCAAGAGCTCGAATTTTTTCACCAATTTCTGTATTGCGGTCCGACAAGGTGCTTCACGGTGACCCAAAAATGTTCGAGTTTTACGAACCGTCTCTGCCAAATTTTCACCATTTTTATAGTGAATTTTAATAATTTCAATGCGTTGTTGAAGCGTGTATCGTTCCATATTTATTAATGGCGTAGTTTCTACTTGTCAAATGTCAAAAAATGATAGCTTCAAAAGTGAAATCTACCGAAATAGCGGGCTATTCAAAATAACACCTCTTATTGGAAAACCCTTTATATATGACCATACTAACTCTATCAAAATATAGTATAGTGGAATTTACTATGTTGTAAGAAAACAAACGAGATTTGTATTATGTCAAATAGTTTCAAATACTTATGTTGCTAAGTATTTTCAAGACACTTTTTCTGAAAAAGAACGGGTAGGAGTTGAGCCCGGATGGCGCAAACCGGCGAGAAAATTTAAACATTCAAAATATCTGTCAAACCACTACAATGAACGTAATTTTTTAGGAGGAGTTGCCATTTTCACTCAAATATATCCTAAAATTACTAATTCCAAAAAAATCCACAAAAGCTAAAATGCTAGCAATCAGTCACACAAATAATCAAGGCAAGTATGACAGTTAACGATTATGACATAACATCAACTCTCAATAGTGTTTATTATCAGGATCAAGAACATTGGCTCTTTTCGTTACGATTTACCCAACATAACGACAAAGTAATAGAACGCGCATTTCTTTATGTTCGTTATCGTTTTCGTTATGAATCAATCGTTCACAAATGCACTCGTTCAGTAACGGAAGCATCGCGGAATAAGGGGGTTAGAATGATCTACATAAATGTCACAGTGGCAACATGATAACTTTCAGTTTTATTCAATTAAATTGACGAATGTAAATGACATATGCTTCCTTTGATTGTCACTGTCCAAATTAGGGATACCGTCACGAAGAATTGCAACAAGAACCAAAAAGATTCTTGTAAAGCATATGGAAGCCATAGAGCCTTTCCTCAAAAAGTCTCTGGTTGTGATAACAAAAAAAACTGCTACCCCAACCCTCACTTTTGGTTAAAAAAAGTTATTGCCAAAACGAAACCTTGTTATTGCGAATTCTTTTCAGTATTGAGAAAGGGTACATTTGGAGACAATTTGATATGGAGGGATGCTCAAAAAATAAAAGTCAGACACAGTTATTAGAAACTTTTGACCTATTCATTGCCGTTGTGACCTTTGCAATTACTGATGTAAATCTGTAAATGTGATGTCCGCGAAAGCTCTAACTGGTTTAACATATCTTGTCATCTTTTGGTTAGCCTGTATGTTTTAATAAAATTTGCATTCGAAAGGTATTAAAAGGATTATCCTTAACATTAAAAAATTCTTGGCACTTCCCAGATAACATGCTGACGTCTGCCGAATGTCCAGTAGATGTCCGTTATTCAGATACGATCAGGAAATTTGCAATTTCTTCAATTGCAAAATAAGCAGGTCTTAACAGAAACCCCAAATAACAATCACTTTATCAACAAGATTCTTATTTCAAAGATTTATTCAACCATGAAAAACGATATGATGTGCACCTGTTAAAATAAAACTAGGAAATATGATCCAAAAACAACATTTAGGGTACTTCCTACCTATCCTAAATAAATCGAAATTAATATTCACAATTAGCATTTTTAGTTCAATAAATAATTCCATGCGCTCTGGGATTTACTTTCTGTCATATCGTACTAAAACAGACCGACTTAGAGCACCAAATCAAATTAGTATGACTGGAGAATTGCAGCCCAGACGCAATTCTGCTATTGCGATTTTTACTAAAAATAAAAATTTACATTCTCTGTTCTAAATTATTAGAAATTAAACAAATAAATAATAATCTTGTAATAACCTCAAGTCTAAGCTCGCTGATATAACACTGCGTTTTTACAAAATGTAATGAATATAATGATATGGTTGTGTTACTGATGATTTTGCTGATACTTACGGATGGTGTAAAAAACAGAAACTGAGCAAACCGATGTGCGATCTTAACTTATTAATTCCACTCATTACCTAATTTGCGTAAAATCGAAACAACAAGAAAAAGTTATAGCTCGCTATATTTTTCACTGTAAATTGAAAACTAACGTTTAACTAGCTTATTACGTAAAGTAGATATTAATTAAACAAACGAGAACTACTTTAACTTTAGAAAAATTAAGTTTTTTAACAAGATTGTATGAAATAAATAAAGAATAAAACTTGTATGCTCTTCTACAGGACTATCCACTTTTCTTATGTAAATTTATGATAATTCTTCTAATAACTTTACCAGTAATATTCAGATGCATTCTTTAATAACTATACAAATTTTAATATAAAATTCAGCTCGTTTCGCTTAAGAGGTCTGATATTTTACGTTACCATAATTTAAATGAAATGCTCACCCTTTTATAGTCAATTTTGCATATACATATTCTATTCTGAGTAAAAGAAATAATGCAAATGAAAAGTATATTTAAATGATGTATTTAAAATTTGCATTAAAATGCTTCAAAATCAAAATAATATAAAAACACGATATAAAGCATATATGAGTACTGAAGCCACCCAGAGATCTGAATTGGCTTCTATAAAGGCAAATTTACCAACAGAAAGTAACTTTAGGGCAGATATCTCACTAAAATAATTTAGTTCTAAAAGTCAAGCTGTAAAATATATGAACCTTGTTTTCGGCCAGTTTGGCTCCGTGCCCATGTATGATGTAAAAGATGCCTAATAAGTAGAGGAACTATCTTTCTTGCATAGGGTAACGCACCACCACTCGAATATTCTAGAAAAAGTCCCGAACAGTCTCGAACAAGCTGGTCGAATGTGCCGGAGAAATCTCGAACTATCCAGAGTTTTCCACCGTCGAATGTTCGAGAAAGAGCGCGAACTTTCTGGGCTCATCAAGAACCAGGCGGAAACGAATATAAGGCTGCGTTGATCGAGCCGAAGGCAGTTCTACAGTCAATCAGCTAGTAGTTACGAACGAAATAAATGTTAATTAGTGATAAATAAATTCTTCTGTACATAATTTAATAAATAATTTAGTGTAAATAAATTCTGGAAATAAATTGTAATAAACTAAGTAAAAATAAATATTAAAAATAAAAACACGTTTTTGTCAAAACGTAACAATAGTAAAATTACAATGAACTCTAACAAAAGAAAACGACTTTTACTTTATTAATGTACAATACTATCTTGATCTACTTAATGCATGATAAGATTTCCATTACACCATGTCTTCTTCATTCTACATAAAAACTCGACCATATTGTTGCACAAGTGCATTCTTCAACAAGCTCTTCCATCGTCGCTTGGATTCTTGGAAACTTGCAGGTGTTTCTTGCAAGTCAGAATATTTTTCCTTATATACTGACCAATACAATCCCCCGCGTTTGTGGAACATTTGAAGAATATTTAGTTTTAGAGACAAAATTGATATTTTGTTCTGTAAGGCAAATTGTAACAATTTTGGCATAGTAGCCAAATTTGGGCAAAAGAAAATTTCTTTTTTAGAATAATGCTTGAGCATAAAGGGAATCAGCCGATTAAAAATGCATTTTCGTAAATAAAAATTTTTGTTTTAGCCTTAATTTTTAGTTTCTGAACTTTAATACAGCTAAGGGTTGAGCGTGATATTTTCAATTTTTTAGCCAGTTTTCTTACATAAACTGATGATGTCTTCTTGAATTTGGCTTTAATGACTTCTTTCATCTTTTTGGTTGCTACAGTGACAAGTCGACCAAATACATTAACATTTATACCTGCAAGTATCTGTACGTCCATACCTTCTAATAGCGCTGTATATGGTAGATTTAGGCACTCTTACAGCAGAGAATCTTGTATATGTAGTCTACTTAATTTGTATTGCCAATATAAAAATCTATAATTTGTTTTACGATTAAATCACTTTTTTGCGTGACATTTTGGCATTTGTTGATTTAGCAGAAATCAAACAATTGTTTCTATCGCTTACTAGATTACGCTTGTAAATCCACACAGTTTCAATCAAGCGGTCTTTCATGTCTAATTTTTACTGTACTTCAAATATAGTTCTTCTGCTTATTAGACATCTTTTAAATTTGTTAATTTTTAGTATGTCTGTAGTTGCTCCGCATCTAACTCAGTTAATTTGTAAAAAAATGAAAACGTAAACATTGTCTTCACTAAAAATATCAAAATCATGCAAGCATCGATCATCGTACCTCGAGACGATCGTTTCGTCCTTCTGGACTCATCAATTAATTTAATTTATGAAGATTAAATCAGGTTTAATGAGACAAAGATGTCAGAGGTACCATACGGTTTCATATCTTTACCTGACAGTTAAAGACTTCATTTTTTCTTTTAACATCTATTATTTTGAGAAATTTTTTGTTTTATTTAAATACGGGCTCTTATAAAGGACATTGATTTTCTACGTATTTATTAAAAATAGATAATGAGAAAGATTTTTAATGTTCTTTATATATCTTTGCAACCAATTTAATTTTTCTAATTGCAAATCAGATTTGATCTTATTTCTAAAAGAGTAATTCTGTGGAACTAGGTTTTCATTTTATTTACTCAAGTTTTACTTTTGATTTTTAAAATGTTTATTAAAACTAAAGTGTATGATAAATGAAATTAACGTTAGTTGCATTGAAACTAAATTGAATTTAATTGTATTACTGGCGGCCTCTGCAAACCCTTCTGCCTAATAAACGCTCCCTCTTCAAATACATTCGAGTATGGTGGTACCCTCTAGCTTTCAAGCAGAACAATAAGGTAAACAGAAAATGTTTCAAGTCTTCAAACAGGATCGTTTTAGTGGTTTGATTAATATAATTATTCTTTTATACTGTTTTTCTCATTATTTTTACATGTAACACATTTCATTACTTGCTAATAATAAATAAACTGCAATAAAATAAATATAATAAATATTTTGTTACAATATAAATAAAAAGTTGCTACTGTCAGGATTACCAGATTCTAGATTGTGCAGGTCGGGACTCGGGAGCAAGGTCCGTGTACAATAATTTATAGTGTTCTGTGAAAGGTAGGTCTTCCTTGTGGTCTTCCTATTAACAGCGATTAGCAGCCACTTATAATAGGAAAAATTAAGGTTAGATTAACGTAAGGAATGTTATTTTCATTATTTTATAATAATCAAACAATACTTAAAAACTGGCTGCTGTAACATTAGTTTTGAATATCATTTTGAACAGGTTTTGAAGGCGCATTTTTTTCGGTATTAGTCGCCATTTGTGATCGAACTTTTGGGGGAAATGTATAGGAGGACCTGCCTTTCAGGGCGTACTAATATTTTCAAATATTGGTCGGAACAGGGTTTAATAAATCTACAGGCGAGGCGATATAATACTCAGTCGATGGTACACGATTCTTTGTTACGGCAATATTAACATCGTTTGATATGGATTTTGTGATCCAAATAATTTTTAGATTGTCTGAACTGACATTTGCCATTTGTCAATTTTATACTATCGTGGAAATTAAACCACTGTTTAAGATAGTTGATCGCTGTTTGAAAAACATTAGCTGCATCTACTTCGATTCGCCTGACAGCATCCAGATTATACAGGGTCACCTCCCCAGCAAGGGGAGGTGAGGACATTTATATATAATAGGCCTTAGAGCGCTCAAACAGTTAAGGTAACACTGAGATTATCACACTTTCTTTGATTACGTGCAATAAATTCGTAGTTGAAGAATTTGAAACTATTTGACGTTCGACGTAACCTTACTTTTTGTTTAAAAACGCTGTAATTGTGTCAAAGTTACGACTGCGTTACAAAATCAGCGTAATGAATAAACTTTTCTAAAATGTGAAAAAATAACGTTACGTTCACGTCACAAGTTTCTGCAAATCTTCTAATATCAGCCAACGTATAGGAATGTAACACGTTTCGGAATATCCCGTGTGAAAACATTATTGACTCTTTCGTCAAGGCGCGGGGCAAAAGACTAAAAGTTAGGTAGAATGAGTGGTAATCCGGCCTGCTGTTGATGAATAATTAAGTTGATATACAGTGTGTCTCACTTCTCAGCTGCGCAGTACACACCTCCGTATTTTCTTTATTGGTTATTATAATTGAATTCGAATTTGTATCGGTTATATCGAACAATCACTCAAATAAAGACTTTCCGTACTATTATTGAACTAATTCTATTGTAAATCATACAGGGCCGGAGCCAGAAGCAAAAACTTGGGTGGGCAAATAAGATTTCTGATAGGGTGAATGAAATGCAAAAACATATTTTACGACTTTCTTCTTATTATTTTAAAACGGGAGAAATATTTACTCTCGGCCCCTCCTAGCTAAGGCCCTGAAACCATGAGTCTACCAGAAATAGAAATAAATGTAAGAAATCGAAGAAACAAAGTACCTAAATATTTTTCTATTTAAGAAAATATTAAGAAAAGAAGAGAATTTGAAACAGTCTGAAAAAACCTTTAATAAAGTCTAATAAAAGAATCAAAACTCATTTGCTGTTTATGTAGAGAACATTGGCGTAACCAACATTCCCACGAGGTATAGGGAGCGCGTGGTACAATCAAGATACATGCGATAAGTAGAAAAATTATAAAATATATACAGTCCATTTTTTATAAAATTTAGATTAGGCTGTGGTTTAAGTTAATTTTTACAGTGGTAACCTTATAAAATTAAAAACACTAAGATAAATTGTGTATACATAGATAACGACTAGTGTTGTTTCTCATAATATTTACATACATCATTTTTTTTGTAATTTATTCAAAAATTAAATGAAATTAAATAAAATTGAAAACACTAAGTAATAATAACACTAATATAAGTAATATAAAGCATTTTAACTTCTACATAAATAAATTAAAATTAAAGAAATATGAAACAGGTATCCAATTATTCATTATCATCATTACATTTCATTCCCGTTTCTCCCAAAGAATCGGATTTTGAGTCAGTGTTTAATTCAGGACCCCATTCAGAATCAGATTCTCCAAGGGAAATTATAAGTGGTGGAATATCCTGAAAGCTGTATGGACCCATATGTTTATGCCAATTATCCTTAGTAAGTTTTTTACTGTGCTATATGCTTTCTTCCACATTTTGGCGTCGTACTTTGAGGGGACTTCTTGCCATACATTTGCAACCCTATCTTTCAATGAAGGTTGCGAACTGATATGCTTGTTGTATGGGGGTAGCTGCAAGACGTGACATATTCTTTTTCATCATTTTGATTTGCTAAACAATTTTTGACCATAGCCCATAATTATTGTCTCGTCATCTTATAATCTTATAAGGAGCATTGCAATGGACATTACTACTACACACACAAGTGTAGTAGTAGTTGATTTTCCATCCACTTCTTAAAAATCTTTCCGTTCATATTCTTATGATAATCTTTATATTCCATCCCGTTAGAAATCCATCGGCACATCCTATATAAGGCTGTAAACCTTTTGCGTTCATGCTTTGCATTCTTTGGATTGCCTCTTTCATTCATTATCATTTACCCACGTACGCACTGCTTCCTGATTTTGGTATATCCAAATAAATAAAATTGATTTTTTCTTCCGATTCCAAATATTGTAGATATTTCCTCAAAAATTTTATTTTCTTTGCCAGTATATGTATGTTTTTGTTGAGTTAAAATGTATCAGTAATCAACTCTTTTAAATTTGTATCCCATACTTTTAAAAACTTTATGTAGAGTGGCCCAACGAAAACGAAACAGACTGAATAACTTCCACGAAAATTATTTTTCGAAAAAACGCAAAAACACGTCGATTTTGTACTAGGAAGGAGCATTTTTTGACGTACAATTCGAACCCTAAACTTCAACCTCCTAGGGAGGAGCGTCAACCTCTCAACCTGGGGACCGACGAGGCCATTCAATCGTGCCTGGGAAAGTTCGATCCAAATACTCGCGAACGGGAAGTGCAAAATGCGGAGGAGTTCCGTCTTGTTGGAATATCAATTGATCCTCCAGGTAACACTCGTCATTTTCAATGATTTAAATTAGTACTGTATCAATGAAATCCTGCAGCAATTCCAAATACGTAGATATCCGCAGTCAAATTACCAGCTAGAAGAAAAGGACCAAAAATGCCTACCCAGACATTTAACTTTTTTTGGTCGTTGGATATGGACATCATGAAATAGCGACAATTATGACGATTTACCGTACCATTTACAGAAAAAGAGTATTCATCCAAAAAACAAACATTAAATAGAAAATTTGAATTATTCGTCGATCGTTCACTTATGACCTCACAGAATTACAAACGACTGCCAAAGTTGTCTTCATTAAGTCCCTGTAGCAACTGAATCTTGTATTGGTAGTTCTACTAATACCAGATGCAGCAGGCAATTGCCTAGTACCTAACGTAGGATTGACAGCAACATGACCCAGAACCTCCACTTCTACTCTCAACATTTCGCACGGGGTTCTCAGAATTTCTCTTTTTATTGGTCACGGATCCTGTTTCCTGCGATTTTGGCACTAACTCTAAAACGTACTTGAGACCTACATTTCTAGAGTGGATACGAGATTGCCAAATTAAATGAAAACATATGTCAAATGTAAAAATTTGAAGATCTTGAAACCTTCTATGTTTTAGATTTTACATCCTGTATCCTCTAGGCAAATCGACCGAATTTACAAATTCAAATAGGGTAATACGGAAAATTGAAAGGCCTTTCTAATCATATGCCGCTTAAACCTCCTTCCTATTGGAAATCTTTGCCTACGCCCCTTCCTAGAGGGTTAAAGTTTAGGGTTCGAATTATACGTCAAGAAATGTTCCGCTTCGAATGCAAATCGAGATGTTTTTTACGTTTAAACTTTGTTTAAACATTAATATTTTGTTGTATTTATTAAGAATACGGGACCAGCTACGCAATTTACGACTTCCAATAACTTCTTCAAGATAGTGTTAACAGCAAAATGGTATCGAGGTTTCCTGTTTATTTTTTACTTAGAATAACGTACTGAAGTCTTTTTCCGCCGTTTCCTTTACACCCTGTATACACCTTTAAAAAACAAAAAGGGCTCCGTATCAAAATAGGCCTAGGGTGCAATCAAACCTAAATCCACTTCTGCCTGTACTTCATATTGTACGAATGGTTTTTTGTAAAGGGGTGTAATACAACTTTGAGGGACAGGAATTTATCCTTGAAAGTAGAGTAGCTTCCGATTTCCACTTTCCATTGTTTAGAAATATTTTCTTGCTTGAAATTCATTTCTAATGTACCTCTTATACGGGTAAACGTAGTTAATAAGTAAATAACTATCTTTTTTTATTTAAATAAAACATTTTCATTTAAAAACTTCAAAACGTAAATTAAATTTAATTGAAAATCAAAATCAAAAACGAATAAAAATAATTACAATGAAACCTGTAAAATCGATTACCTCCTTTATATCGAACAGCTGATCAAGTTGAATGAGTTTTGTCAGAACCGTTCGTTTAACTTTACATTAGAAGCAGTCTACACAACTTGAACACCTCTGTTCCAGGTACATTGAACTGGGAATTTAGCACCAATTTATACTAAATCTAACTAATTACACTGCATATGTTGAACACCTATTTTTGAACCTGTCTTTTGAATTGAACAAAAGCAAACTGCGAGATGAAACCAATAATCTACTTGTTTTATCTGTATAAAAACAAGCGTGTGTAAGTTATTCAGTGGTTCAGATAAATAATGCGCTTAACCTACGTGCACTGACATCGAATACTTAGCGACTTCATAATATATTGGCCTCGGCAATTCCTCAATATGATAAAAACTTAGAATATGCAGTACAAAATTTTAAACCACGTTTTGGTCAGTTACCGCAGACTGATACTATATTGAACACTTCCGTATGTTGCACGGCTAAAACTGGAACCACGATAGTGTTAAAATGGACAGATTCGCTGTATCTTTTTTCAAACCACGATTTCGAATTGGATACTTGGACTGCGTTGTTTCTGTTTGGTAACCATACTGTACCGTTCATGGATTGTAACATGGCCAGAACATCTGAGCATTCTTGATTTTTTGCCATTCTATACTTGCATAAGTCTAAAGAAATTAGAATCGTTATAATCAATGGAATGAGATAGGTGCAAGTATTGTATTGAAAACACTACTGGCTATTTTTACGACCTAATAAGTTCTTCCTAATTTATACGGCGAAATAGATCATTGAGTTAAAGTAACTGTATTGTAAACGAGTCCCATTACTGCTTACTCCTTTTTGGAGTATAACATATACCAATAAAGTTTGTTGCTTGTGAAAATCTTAAATCTTTCTTTACTGGTACTAATCTGATATTTCATGGTAAACAACACCATTTTGATTATAGTAATGATGGTAAGAATAACATGAGAGTTACTTAGCCTTGTATAGAGCATTCTTGATTGTGTTGTCAAGTTAAGAACGTCATTAAACAAACCACAGTTTATACCTTACGGAATCAGTTAAATCACTTGAGAGCGGTGCTTTGATCTTTCGTGTTCCTGGTTTTTGGTGGAACAACAAACGGCGTGAAAATGCACCTAATATTTCTCCCTCTACTTCAGGACAAAAAGTGGTAGTTTATGCATAGGCGGCGAGCTTCTTGAATTAAAGACAAATTGTAGGGGAAGCGAAACAACTGATTTTATAAGGTATAAACTGTGACCATGCAGGAGTAATAAAAGTCAGACGATGTGAAAACTAAATTTTAAAGTATACATCACATTAGCTAATAATGACTTTAAAAACGCTGTATGCGATCGGGGATTAATTTCAAGAAAATTATATTTTCGTTATCCCCCTGCAATACGAAAACACCCAAAAGAAATAATAAGAATAGTTACTTGGAGCTTGAACCAAGAGTGCTTGAATGCAAGCTCATCCTTTAGATCATCGAAAAGGATTTTAATTTTCTGCTTGGCAGTTTTTTTTCTGTCTCTATAAGCCTTTGCCAAGAAGATTCTTATTTTATTACTGTATTTCGTAGAAATCCAAAACTAATATTAAAACTCTTGAAGAGATATTAAAAATAAGAATCCTGGATTTATGATGTTTTTCATCTATTAACAAAATTCAGACTTTTGGTTAGCACAAAGGAATTAGACTTGTTTCTCTTACATTGTAACATTCGACGTGGGAAACTATATGACCTCTTATTTGCTTGACTAACTCTTTTGAAATAGTGTTTCGTCTATGATTGTAAACTTTAAGGGATTAAGAGCAAAAGATTCTTTTCTGTGCATTGTTATTTGAACCTAAGTACAGTTCGAATTATCTAATATTTGAAATCTCTACGCTGCGCTGTCATGATTCAGTTCTTCGAATAAGATTTATTAATTTTGATTGACAAGATCGGGATAATAAATACACGATAATTCATCCGTTTGGTTTTTGTGATTAAAGACTTCTTTTTTGCACATTTCTTGCAATGTAATCTTTCCATTATTTTAGATGACTTCTGCTTGTTTCTTAATTTATAATGGCATTTTCCTTCTGCAAGCAGTCTTCTCCAGAACTGGAGTATCTGATGCTTGCCTATAACTTAGAACCTGTTAACCTGCAGCAATACTGATAAGTTCTATAAATTCTTTCTGATAGATTACAGATACGATTATTATCATCATTCGTCATTGGTACAGGATGGAAGAGGAAAAATTGGTCAGGGGTGTATACGCAACCAGTGAAGTCTAAAAAAAGAGGGGAAAATCTAGGAAAAATTGGAAGAAGGAAGTAATAAGGCAACAAAAAGAAGCGAAATAGCTTGGACACGAACACAGACACTAACAAAAGAAGAAAACATTGGAAAGAAGCATGGAAACAGAATCTCAACTTTACATAACCATACACCGCAAGATAGAAGGGTTCTGGATTAAGTGAGTAGAACTTTTTAGAAGAGTTACTTGCTTAAGAGCAACAGTTCCCTTTTGACTTTTTTTACATTTCTCTTCAACTGGAGTGCAAAAGGAGATCATCTGTAAAAACAAAACCTATTTGAATAGTCGAGCAAAAATTTAAAAAAAACTAAAGTGAACAAAACACAGTAATACAACCAAACTGTTATATGCTGGGGAAGAAAAAAGAAAAATGGTCATCTAAAGTATCAGATATCAAATGATCGAAAAGAATACATCATTGTAAATTTAACTGAAATAACTTTTATGAACAGAAACAAAACAAACGATAAAATAAATTTGAATATTTTTGCCAAGTTCAAGGAACTTATTTTTCGAAAAGTATTTCAGATACGTTCATGCACTAGCAAGATATTCATTTATAAGGTATTAAATCAAAATGATAAAGCGAAATCTCTTTTCAGATCATTCATGTGAAAATTACCCAAAGGTCAGTAGTAGGTATATTAAGGAATTAATGGATTAATCTTTTAAATTGCATTTTTTGTAAACGATCTTTTTTTAATGTAGAGAAAAAAAATTTCTTATTTTGTGTTTACATTATCTGTTTACGGATTTAAGTAAATGATGATATAAATAAGTTATTATTGAACCACCGATGTTTACTAATAGGGAGTACCTATAGGTTCAACATACATATTGTGTCTTATATGACGCCAAAGTACCTTCCGCAATAAAAACACCGATTTTCTGAATTCTATATTATTTATGCGGGTGATTTATGTCTCTAAATTAAGATTTATATGGGAACAGTTTGAGTGATTACATTTTTATGCAGTGACTACAGAATAGATATTGATTGTTCGTAATCAATAGCTAAAACAAGGAATAGAGAAACACATTAGGACTGGCGATGTGCATTTTAGATTATTAGAACTAACCTAAATCTTAATTTTTATATTTATTCACTTCAGTTATTAATGAAACAATAATAATAATAGTAGTTAGAGTAAACTATTTAAAAGGAATTCAAGATTTAATTAAAGAATTCTTATTAAAGTGTACAAATCTTGATCTTATGTGCTAACTGCAGGGATACATACTATTAGAATATTCCCAAATAAATCATAATTCAAACTTTTACAAACTTCTATTTGAACGATCTTTTATTCCAAACTCCAAAAAGATTGTAAAAATATAATTCTCTGCATCGATCCGTCTAAACGGAAAATAAGTAATGTGCAATCATAAAAGTAAATTATAACAAAGAATAACGTTATTTTGAAGTCAGTATTGTTGAAATACATTTCGTAAAAATCAATAAAGTATGTGCGCGGCTAGAGCGATGTCAGATCGATAGGATAAATGGCATTCTATGATTGGTTGATGAAAATCAATAGAGGTAGACCGATTTTATCGATTTTGATGTAGCATCTCTGCAACTCCCTACTACCATTTTTGTAGAGTGCGGTGAGTTTCAAGCGGTGTTATACCCTTAACGGTTGGGATTTTACAAATTCCGGTAAGTAGTTTTCAAATACTAAAAAAAAATATTTTTGTTGAGCCTTAGTTTACAAGGATTGGTTGAACAAATTAAAATCAGAATAAAACAAGATTGTATTCCTCGTTTAATGTGAAAAATATATTATAAGTTTATTAAATGAAAACGTTTTAGCGTTAGGTGTATAGAAACGTGCATGTGTGCTTTTGTCAATAAAAAGCATGCAAGTCGATTGATGATTTCAGAGACTGTCAAATTGGTGCGTGTTGTTCATTGTCGTGTTTTATTTATATCATATTAAGTTTTCTTTTAAAACTACGCAAACCATATTTTATGTCATTAAAATATAACATTAATTTTGCCACCTAAATGTTGAAAGTGTTCTCTTCTATTTTATCTTACAGAATATTTCTTCATGCCAACATTCCGGACTATTATTTAATAATAAGTAAAATCAATTTCCTGTGTTATTTTTCTTGTCAATCATGCTTTTGGTTTCCGATCGAATTAGAAACTGTCAATGAAATAATCTTTGAAATATTCTACTAATTTAGCTTTCATTAACTGCGTTATACTTTATTTAGATTTTTATTAAAATATATGGAATATTCCTAGGTATGTTGAAAGATCAAGTTTAGGGTAGCAGATGCTTGTATAACGGTAAATTATAACTGTAAACGGCAGGGAAGGTCATTTAAAAAAACTGACCAGTTCGCCAAGACAACAATGTAAGGGGTTCCAATAAGTGCTTTTCAAGTGCACAATTTTACTACACTTTCTGCATCTGCTATTACCTATTTTTATTCCCGAGATTTAACAATACTTACAAACTTTATTTAATTTCGTTAAAACGCAAAGTTTATTTATATATTTATATTCATAGTATTTATTACGTTTGAACGTGGCTTTTTTTACGTCTTCTGTTATTAAAATTATAATTCCAACGTAAAAGGTGTGCAGAATAAGCATTTAAAATTTATTCCCGCGCCAATACGGCTGGCATTTGTCCAATATAAATCGTAGATTCACTCAAATGTTAATTACTTAAACTCGAAAGTACATACAGGGTTAGAAAAAAAAGTTGTTTTCCTTATAATTATGTACTTATCTTTTATTGGAACTGCTACAATGAATCAATTTGAAAGTAAAACTATGTAATAAATCATCCTAACGTAAGGAAGGCATGGTGAAGCGTTTTGGTGAAAGATCAACAACATTAATATACAAAAGAATGAGTAAAAAAACATTTCTTTGATTTTATATATTTTTTTTTCATTATAAATTGAAGAATTCTCATTTTCATTGGGTAATATTGGGAATAAAAAAAGTGTTTTTTTTATTGTCGGATTGATTTCAGATTCAGGCATTTTGTTATCGAAGAAATTTTTTAGAATGGCGAGAAAGTACAAAATCCCGCCGCTTATTTCTGCAGGTATCTGTTTTTTTAATAAAACTTGATTTAAATGAATGATAAATGATAGTATAATACATTACTGCCGGGTTGCCTTGAAAAATTTAACCGCAATTACCTTTAATTAAATATGCTGTAATTAATTTATTTCAATGAATTCCAACTATATGTTTTTTAAGTGAATAAACGTCATTTGAAAAAAAATGATGTGAAAAATGATTGCCAGCTCTCAGTCAGCTGCAATCTTCGGGTTGCCAGGTGTAAACAGGTATGTTATTGTTAATTATTTACGCTCATCGTGTTTTTCAAAAGAATTATATACCAAATTAAATTTTAATTTTTTCTCTACACGATCACACATGGTTGCCTGTAAAAAAATGGCCGCAAGTAGTGGTTGCCATTATTGAATTAATTACTCCCGCTCTGGATGACTGAGCGACAGAGAAGGAATGCGTGCGCTGCTTCGTATTGTAAACAAGGACGCAGCATAGCAGATGTGACTGACACACGTACAGTAACTTTATTTCGTTGTGGAGTGAAGACCTTGACGATCAATTTTGGACTTCTCATCTATTTTGCTGTTTTTATTATTAATTTTTGAAAATGAAGACGTGCTTTATGTGCCATACTAGTGAAAAATTAATTGAATTCAACGATAAATCTTTTCAAAAGTGCAAACTTATGTTATTGTTTCGTCAGATAAAGAATTTTAAATACAGCGACATAACCTTAAATAGTGAAACGGATCAAATACACGGTTATCATTTACAGTGTTATAAAAAGTTTACTGTTCTGAAGCAAAAATATAAGGAAGAATTTGCGAATTATTGTCAAATGAAAACTGTAAGTACAACTTTATGTTTAAAATGATTTTTCTTCTGTGTACATAATAGGGTTGCCAGATTGTAAAAAGCAAATAATAGAAGATAAGATGAGAAAATATAGGAGAATGTAAATCACGTGAAAAACGCAAGATAGTTTAAACATTGTAAGAAATAACCAACACAACTTTATTTCCACAATAAAAAACATAAAAAAATACTTATTTAAGCCTACTTAAGTAAATAAAAATTCTTTTAATATCAAACAATCAATATCACTTAATTAAAATATTGGTTAGGCAACACACTTAACATAAACAAAAATTTAAGTCTGAAACATGAAATAAGTTAGTTTTTTTTATTCTTTTGTTAAGGATTATAAATTATAATGGAAACAGTAAAATATAGGAGATTTACTCCTATATTCAAAAGTAAATAGAAGATAGGAGATTTTAGTTAAATATAGGAGATCTGGCAACCCTAGTACATAACGTTTATATTCCTTTTTAATTTTTTCTTGTCTTTTCTTACGTTAATTATTAATTGTGTGATTTAATTTACTATCAGATCATTTACAGGAACAGTCAACTGCGTCTGTTGCTGATATGCAGTCGAGTACGTCAATTACTGGAAGTGAGAAAAATATGGATGTTGATGATGAAACCATGTCGTCCAGTGATCTAATGACTACAAGTGATGACCCGGTCGATCATTCTATAAATTTGGAATATGAAGACTTGAACGAGGTATGAAATTGTTTACAATGAAATCGGGCGTTGAGGAGGCTGATTTTCTGACAATGTTAATATTTAATTTTGTGTCTTAATATTGCTTTGTTGTTGCAAATAACACTTAAGGAATTCCCATAATCTATGTTTGCAATGTCTATCTGCAGGCATTTCATTTCACATTTATAATATTATGTATATCTTGTAAAATTCTGTAACACTTCGGAGTGCTTCAAAAATATTCAGCAACAAGAAGTAATGAAAAATTTTTAAAAAAAGTAACGAGCTTTGACTCTAAACTGATTCCACCTTGTTGGAAATCCTTAAAACAAAAAATGCTGCGAACTATTTTTGTCAACTCGATGTGGCTAAATGCAACAAATCCAGGTTGTGTAAACTTAAACGCAGAGGATTGCGGTTGGTCATTAATTAATGGTACTTTGAAGCCAACATGGTTCATTGGTGACCTGACACCGATGATAGTCAAAGAATTTTATCCATGTCAGAGGAAACTTCTGAAAACAAAAAAGGCACAGATGAAACTGCTGATATAAATGAAAGCTCTGATGATTCAGATGAAGTTGCTACAAGTTCAGAAGAAGACGAATAAGGAATAATTTCGGTTTGTTTAAGTCATGCTTAAAAAATATACTTTTTTAAAGCAAATTTATTTTTTGTAAAAAGAATATGATGTATATTTTTTTAATAAAAAAAATAACTTAATTTGTATTAATTTCTCAGTGTCATTATAAAATACATATTTTATTGCCCTGATTGACCGATATTTGTAAATTGTGTTTTTCAAACGATTGCAACTGAGGTACTAGAAGTTTTGATAACATTTCATATAGAAAAGATTGAGTAGTTTTCAAAACAATAATAAAAAAAAATACTGCCTATTGGCATTTAAAGAACAGATTAAGACTCGATATTCTATGAACAATTGAACATTCAATAGTCGATTTTTTCAACAAAACATGATTCCTTCCCCATACAGGAAACATCCATTATGCTCAAAAATCATCACTGCATGGGTAAAAAATTAGAAAACAGATTTACTTCAACTACACCATATTGTATCCTTTTAGTCATCCAAAGTGGAAGTAATTAATTCAAATAATGGCAACCGCTGCTTGCGGCCATTTTTTTACAGGCAACCATATGTTATCATGTAGAGAAAAAATTAAACTTTAATTTGGTATATAATTCTTTTGAAAAACACGATGAGCGTGAATAATTAACAATAACATACCTGTTTACACCTGGCAACCTGAAGATTTTGGCTGACTGAGAGCTGGTAACCATTTTTTTTTTCTATTTTTCACATCATTTTCTTTTAAATGGCGTTTAATTCACTTAAAAAACATATAGTTGGAATTCATTGAAATAAATTAATTACAATATATTTAATTACAGGTAATTGCGGCTAAATTTTTCAAGGCAACCCGGCAGTAATGTATTACACTATCATTGATCATTCATTTAAATCATAGCGATCTACAATTCTTTTTGGAAAATTATTTTTAATCAATAACTTCCTGAAATAAAAGAATAGCTATGTAAAACCTTATGCCATCAGAAAGCATCTGAAGCAAATTATTCGATAACATCGAAATCAAGCAAGCATCCCATTAAAAGTATTGCGATTACGCTTCATCTCTGTATAAAACAATCGCAAAAAATATTTTTGTATTCTGCATCATTATCTAAACCATTTTCTTTGGCACTTTCTCATACTGTAAATTGCTCCAGAGAAGCTGAGTCAATTTCTACTGTCACAATTAAATTAAAGTTATGATTAGAATTGAAATAAAACAATATAGCTTTATCTGATCTTAATAAGCTAGAAAATATCGAAATTTAATCATGACAGTAGCAATCTAGTATTTTTGTTTTTAGCAAATATCTAGTAAACTGTGAATTTTTTGGAGACACAAAAAACATCAATAAATTAACCTCTAAATCTAAATTAGGTAACTTTCCTCTTAAGTTAGCTCACTTTGTATTGCTGACAATTTATGTAGTTACGAATATGAATTACAATAAAGCTTGTACAACAAAAGTCTGGTCACACAAAAAAAATAAATAAAAGGAGTATATGCATAATGTTTATATTGCACCTAACGTACTGGAATTAACAATTGTTGCAACAAAAACTTGAATTTAATTTTTGTTTACCCTAAAGAAAGTCCCAAAATTCCAGTTTTGCAATTCAACATGTTTTTCTTATTGGAACCAAAACCTTAATTTGTAAAGCACATGAAACTCTAACCTAAACCTATATTTTTAAATTAGGAGAACCAGAACCATAGCTCTTATTTAAAAAGGGTTCTGCTTCCTGATTTAGAATTAGTTAAACCTAACTTGAATATTCTTTTAGAACATAATTACAACAATTTTATATTATTGTATTCCTTAACCAAGATTTCCGACTTTGCTTTTTACCTTACACATTAAATTTTGCACCCTTTCAGGAGTGCCTGACTTTTTCTTTTCTTTTTCATAATTTTTGCTTCACTTGAGCCCTGTATTTTTTGATAGTTCAAAGTTTTGGACAGTTGGGCGAATTACTGTCTTTAATCACAAAAGTGATTCCATTTATTTGGCACCACGCTATGATGTTGGCATAATGAACTGTGGCTAAATCAGGACCAAAGAGCTGAAACTCGAAGAGCCTTAAGAAATGATAGCAACCTCTTTTTCCAACATCCTTTTTAAATACATTTCTTTTTTGATGGTTCCTTTAGTGATAACGCCTTCGTTGGGTTTACCACACGTTCAAAATTGCTTTCCACACTAAGAATCTTCCAGCAAATATTGACATTTTCTATTGTTTACATTTATCTCCAATTTCAAACTTGTTTGGACAAGTAAAGAATTCTTGTCCATGGAGATCTTGAAAGTCAGTTTGATGTAGGTTTCATCATCTATTATCATTTTGTTAGGAATCTAGTATACAGTTTTCTTGCATGAGTTTTTGTTTTATAATTTTGCTTTTCATCTATATTTGGGATTTTCTGTACCTACTTTATAGGCTTAAGTCCATTTTGTATTTTTGCCTTTTGAACCTAAAATGAAGATGTTCCCACTTTTATTGCCACATTCCTCACTGACTTGTTTGATTTCTGTCCTTTTGCAACTTGGACTTAGTTTTCTACCAGAATCAGGCTTTTGGTTTATCACCAATCATTTATGGAAATTATTTAAAATATTTGATATAGCTGATTTAAAAATTCCCAGACATTTTCCAATTACCCGATATGGCATTTCTTGATTGCCAGTTCGTTTGCGCAAAATATCTTTGCAAAGCACACATTGTTGTGAATTCATTTTTAAAATTTTAGTAATAATTGGCAGGAATAATCAAAACTGATGTTTTGAGAAACAACTGGACCCAGACCAACTTGCAATCAAAGGTTACTTCGTTATTTGCGTTGTAGAAAAAACTGCAGTGATTTCTAGGTGACCAGATTTTTTTCATGCACAAGCTTTAATTTGCGACTATTGTGTTTTTCATTTGCTAAGGGCAATAGAATGGTGAACGTTTAAGGGATTGTCAGTTAAACTCTGTTTTGTTAAAGCAACAGAAAACAAAATGTTAATGTTGATGTAGTCTTAGATTACCAAGAACACATTGTATCAGAGATTGATAGAGAAAGAAAATTTATATGTAACAGTGCCAAAGGAACTTATCACCTCATTTTAAGTCAAAGAATATGTGATTACAAAGTAATGGTAAAAATTTGCAGACACCTTGTATACTAGCCCCTTGTACCACTAACACCCTGTATAAAAACAGATGGTTGTAAGTATTACAATTGTCAGTATGCAATGTAGTCTATGTACTTCACCTTCAACTCTATAAACTTATTAGTATTTCTTCAATTATGACTCAATTTTCTCAATAATATACAGTGGATTCACAATAATGAAAATAGATTCAGTAAGATCATAACAATTGTCTTTTTGCCCTTTTGCTCTCAGACCCTCCTATTTATATATTTGGAGAGCAATTCTTAGCCTACACACCAACATAATATCATTTCCAATGTTCTCGGAAGTAACAGTCACCGTATTATTTCAAATGCAACACTCTGAAGGTACATTTCTATGGCTTTGGATTAACGATTAAAAACGATTTCAATAAACCCCCTGTACACTTGCTTATTATGAATAATTCTCGAAGAAATTACAAAAACAAATTTTGATAACTAACTAGTAAGTATGAATAAAATTTAACTACTTTTTACAATAAATGTTCAAGCGTAATTTTAAATTCATTATAAATTTTTTGGGAATTACTTATAATAAATAAGTGCACAGGGATTTATTGAAAATGTTTTTCGATCATCTACACAAATCTATAGAAATATAACATGTATTTAAAATAACCGAAGTGCTGTTACTTCTAGGAAAACCAGAAGTGATATTGTGTTGGTGTGTAAGCCAAGAAATTATTATAATCGTAACAAATTTTCTCTGAATGCATTGTATACCTAAACAATCCGTTTAAGTACAATTTGTATCATTAGTTTAATCAGAAACAGGTAATATTACTAATTGAACATCATATCTTTACAGATGTCTAGCATGGCAGACCTAACAGAAAATTATCAACTGAAATGGCATTCGTTCAGTTCATATCTACACTCTTGTATAGCATCAGCTCTAAATAAGGAAGCTTTCACAGATGTGTGTCTCTGTACCATGGATGGTCATAAAATTTTAGCTCATCGTTTTGTTCTATCTGCTTGCAGTCAATACCTTCATGATATTCTCAAAGTACAACAGAAGATTACTACATCATTACCATTACTTATTGTATTACCTCCTGAAATAAATTACAAAACAATGATGACACTAATACAATATATGTATAGTGGCGAAACAACAGTTTCTAAAGATATTTTAGAAAACGTTCTTAGAGGAGGAGATCTTCTAAAAGTAAAAGGTCTGTGGCGTCCTAAAGAGGAGAAGTGCCATGAAAAGAAGTTTGTTAGAATTCATGAGCAAGAAACATCACGTGTTGTTTCACATTTGCAGGCTCAAAAAACATTAGATATTACAAAACAACAAGAAAATACAATAGCACAAGTATCTGAGGCACCTGCCAAATTACAAAAAGAAACAGGTAAAAATGATACTAATTCCTCAACTGAAGACATTACAAGCATAAATCAAACAAATAATAATGAAGATAATGAAGCAGTGGAAAATAAAGAAGCTAAGTTACTAGAAAACAAAGTAGGAGGAAGCAAATCAAACATAGAAAAAACCACTGAGAAAAATATGCAGCTTGAAGAAGATTCAACAACAATGGATAATTTACAATTTTTAGTAATTAAAGAAGAACCCATTGAATGGAGTGAATTAGAAGATGGTGAAATGGAAATGATCGAGGAAGCTGATATGTTTAATTCTGAAATGGCAATTAAACCAGAAGTTGTATTAGATGATGAGGAAGAGAAGTCAGATGAATTATATTCGCCTTTAACTTGTGAACTTTGTTCAGAAACTTTCACTCTTCCTGGTGAATGGGTGCGACATATCCAGACACATACAGATATGTTGCCAGCTAAAAGGCAAAAACGTGGAAAGCCAATGGTAAGTTTCTATCTGATCTAAATATTATTAACTGAGATATGTTTTCAAAAATTCTAGGAGGACGATAATGGCTCCTTCCCTCCACTTCATTGTGATATGTGTCAGAAATATTTTCCAACTCCTGCCGAGTGGGTTCGTCACATTCAAAGTTCTCACACAGAGTTTGAATTACGAATATCAAATAAAACAAACCCTGTTAAATCAGTTAGAATTAGGCACGTGGATTCGTCACATAAAGTATGCGCAGTTTGTAACAAGAAATTCCCATCTCATGCCTCTATGATAATACACAGACGTACACATACTGGAGAAAAACCTTATATGTGTGAACATTGTCAAAAAGGTTTTAATGTAAAAAGTAATTTGTTAAGGCATTTAAGAACACTTCATGACAGAATAATTAATTCCACCGATGTAGAATATAGAGAAAATGCTAATGATAGCAGCTCTTAAATTTTAGTAGTAATCTTATTACTAGTTAGGTTGTACGTATAATAAATACTTTTTACCCATTTTTTACTAAATCTCCAAACCAGTTTTCTATTCTAGTAAATGTGGTTATTGCCATGACAAAATACAAAAAAAGATACAATTGGAGTAAGTCCTACAATTTAATTAGCATAACAGAAGGAGCTCTCGACACATCTTCACTTACTCATTGAACTTCGTGTAGATTAGTCATAACTTTAAAAAGCAAATTCTATTTTTAATATTCATCAAAGTAAAACTAATAATTGAATTTAGTAACAGCAGGCAATATTTTTTCAATCTCAAATTCTGTCACGGATAATATTATTTTAAGTTAATACATATTATCAGGTAGAAACAAATATCAGTTAATTTTCTTGTAAAATACATATGTTGTTATAATGTTAATTTTGTATTGATTCAGTAAAATCCTTCTTTATTTAAGTAATATTCAAATAAAAGTAGTGCTTCCAAAGATTTAAGATTAAACATGCACAAATGTGAGAAACTTCCCATTTGTTATCGTTGTAATTTATGTACTTTAAATTTATTTGTTAAAGAATGTTTAATACACATATATATCTATCACATTCGAAGATACTATGCTAGAAAAAGTGAAAGTATACAAGGTGAAGAATTGGTGCATACACCCATAGGAGATTTTGTAGAAATTACAATTTTAATTTTTTCCTGGTTTCAGAAAAATGAAAATAGAAAAATAACATGAATTGGTGCAGTACTCTTTTCTCTACAAAAGCTGTATTATATCTTTGCTTTAAAATAATTAAGGGAGAAAATAATTTGACAATAAAAACCTATTGTTACATCCTTGTGGTGTGTGAGCCAGTTCCACACCCAGTATACATACTATTCACATTTATTATATTTATTATGCAGTATGACAATAACAAACATGATATTTCCATCAAATTTTGTTTTCTTTAGGTTTTTCTATTTTAAACCTTTATTTTTTAATATGCAGTCGCAGAAAAGATTTTGTGTGTTCCACATCAAGGAAGTGTCTTCAGAGGATTTAGAGGCTTCCAGGATGAGCTGCTAGGCAAGTCCTGGAATAGACCTGCTTGTCTTGTAAAGTAAGTATGAGGCCTGCAAACATAGGCTTCTGGATTTGTTGAAAGTGTTTTCTTACATGACTTTGGTTATACTATCACTTGTAATAATCGTGTAATTGGTAGTAATATCATTGTCAAGGGTATATAATAATTTATTAACTATGTAAGATTCTTAATTACTATTGGTTGATTTTGTAATGAATTACATATATACAGTGTCTCCCAATTTCGATGCTCACTATTGGGATCTTGAAAATTGTAAGAGATATGAAGTCGGTTAAATTAGAAAAGATTTGGCTATTTTGGAGATCAGTATACTTATGCTTTTGTTTTTTCAAAAAAGTTCATGGCTTACTAGATATTTGCTAAAAACGAAATTATCTTATTTTTTTTAAGTGAAATATCTCAGGAATGAGCAAAGAGGGTGTTTTAGAGAATTTACTCTGAAACACAAAAAAATTATTTTTGCAATTGTCTTTTGTTTTATTTCGGTGGTGAAACGTAAATCCAAATTTTTTCTAATGGAATGCCTACTTGATTTCCATATTACTGAACTGCACGCCTTAAATGCTTTTCAGTGATACATGGTTTGACATAGCTATTCTTTTGTTTTACCGAGTCATGAAGTGAAAATCATTTTTCATCATAGTGTGCCATGACATCTAACACACAAAGTCTGGAGTTTTATCAAAGAAATTCATTTGTTATGCAAAGATTGCTAAAACAAAATAAATACGCTTTTATGGGGCAATAGATGCTTAATTGATGCTATCTGTGAATGTTCAGTAAATTATCTTAAAAGTGTCTTGTTTTTTTTTTAGCAATTGCTACATAACAAATGTAATTTATCTGACAAAAACCAATAATTTTCATATGTTTAAAGCCATGGCACACTAAATGGGAAATGTTTTTAAAAAAAAAATAAGATAATTTCGTTTTTAGCAAATATCTAGTAAGTCGTGAACTTTTTTTTCTAATTTAACTGACTTCATATCTCTTACAATTTCCGAGATCCCAATAGTGAGCATCAAAATTGGGACACACTGTATAATCCAAATAATTGCTAATAGTGATTGAAACTCATTTTCATAGTGTAAACTTGAGAGATGTGCAGATTGCCTAATATGTATCGGTTGTTTGAGTATTTCAAATGAGAAATTACTTTTCTACATACTGCGGATTGATAAAATATATTTACATAATTAATTGTAAATGGCAGTGTGTATTAAACATTCTTAGGTATTCTCATAAGGTAATATTGCCAGGAATACAAATAATTTATGGAATATAGGGTGTGTTAATTTACTAGGAACATAGGAATTTTAACATGGGAAAAACTTTTGCCTTATGTAGTGTCCTAAAGAGACTATTAGAACTTTTTAATCCTAACAACTCACATTTGATAATTATTAGTGCCTCTGTGTTTAATGAATTCTCAGTGGGCCTTTTTCTTCCAGTCCAATGCTGAAAGTAATGTATTTCAGAAAACAAATATCAAATTAATGACATTAATTGAAAATGTCAGATAATGCCATTTATTGAAAAATTATTTTGTTTTCTAAAGTGTCATTTATTTATATTACTCTTACCCCCTTACTTATAGCAGTGTTACACTCCATTTCTAATACTTACTTACATACTTATCCTTAAACCTCTTTTACCATAGGTATCCACTTATGTCTATGTCTAAACACATTTAGTATTATGAAAACTTATTATGAAACACATTTAATTTTTAATTAACTTAAATTACTTTTTATAAATAAGGCCTTTAATGCCTTTAGTTTGCATAAGGAAACTCTGGTCCTAATAATGTTTTCTCATGTTAAAATTTCTTTGTCCTTAGTAAGCTAAAACATCCCATAATATTGTTTTCTGTAAGAATTCATAAAATACACTTGTACCTATATAGTTTTTATTAAATATGCATTTTATTTATTTTAAGAATCGGCAGAACAGAAAAAAGATAATTCTTCTAGTAGGTACATTGTGTACACAAATATTACAATTCTTCCTTAGCCTAGTTTAATAGAAAACAAACTATTCAGTATTTTACTAAAAATAGTTTTTCTTCATGCATATGTTATCTCTTTGATTAATGTTTGTTACCATTATATTATAATGTCATTAGTTTTTAATAAATTAGTATTTAAAACTTATTTTGTTTTGTTTTCCTACTGGTCATTAGCATGGATTCTTTCTTTCACGTAAGTATGGCTTTTGAAATAATGCATACTATTTAACCACACACAATGCCCAAAGATCGTTAGATGTAAAGCTGACCCCAAATGACAAGGTCAAAATTGATACGTTGTCTTTGATAAATTTTTAGTCCAGTTAATAAATTCAAAGTATCAAGCCTATCTGGAAAGAATGTTGAAAGCTGCAAAATTTCTATAGTTTCTATAATTACGGTGGTTTATGGTTTTATGAATATTATAGAATACAAAATTATGAAATCGACTGAATTGATATTTTTTAGATGTCAATGTACTGAAATATGAAGATAAACTGACCCCTTATAAAAATTGCAAATGTTGAGTTTTTTAAATAATTTTGAAAAGGTCTTTTGTATGTCTGGTAGTATCAAATAAAAATCCAAGGCTAATTGATACTTTTTATTGTGCCTCTGCTGCCCTTTTAGGTAAATTGCGTTATATTCTTGGGTTTTAAAAGATTTACAATATTATATGGAATAAAAGAAGACACGAATTTAGAAAAATTATACAGAAATGAATACCCAATACAAAAATATGGTTTTTGAGTTTCTGATGCCTTTCTATGTAAATTAGGTTATACGATTTTGCAGAATTATATCGAACCAGGGAAGACATTTACTTCTAGTCATCTTAAATAATAATTGTTTTTATCGTATTTAATTACCTGTGTATGCAATACTAACAAAAAGTACCACACAAACTTTATAATGCAAAGGCGGGTCCACTGGACCTACCTTGCCGGTAACGTAACTAAAATACATTGCCCAGATAAGTGTGAATTGAAAAAAGCCAACATCTCCTTGAATCAGAGTTCTGTCACCATACCTGATCATAATTAAAATCTCTATACTGTACCTATAATGTTAAACTTGATTAACTGCTCTAAAGTGCTTTAAGAGTACCTTTGTCAGTTTTCAATACATGTTACTAAAAAGTGACACATACAGGGTGTATTATTTCAGGTAGAGAATATCAGTGCTACTCCATTCTGTATCAAAAACTATGCAAGAAACTAGTACCAATTTGTTGTTAACTATTCGGTTGTGGAAATATTAAGTCGTATATTTTTTTTATAATTTGCTTTTGACTGTTCAAAATTATTAAATAAAAGTAACCATCCATAGTTTAGGTACCAGAAAACATAATCAATCATATTTCTCTCCTATTTAACAGCAATTTTCTTTTTAAAATGGCTTTTACATAATGCAATTGCTTTGATTTACTTGGTTGTAGAAGATATTGCAATACTGTATTTACCTAGAAATATTAATAATGATCTGCAAAAATGTTACTAAGGTTAATAAACTTATAACCGATTGCTCTACTTACAATTTTCATACAGCATCGCAAGTATTAGAAGTTCTAAATGACCTGTATTTTGAAAAATATAGTTTAAGACGAACATTTTTATAACATCTCTTGCTCAATTTTTCAAAGAGAATTGAGTGGTGCTAATATTCTCCACCTGAAATAATACACCCTATATACTTTCAGAACAATCAATCAAAAAACCATAAGACTGAACTTGTTTACCATACAGTTTCCATTTTCACATAACAGTTTTTCGTACTCCCTACTCCATATGCACGAGCCACCACTGAGTTTGATAGGTTATTTCAAAAAAACATGAGATAATCCATACGCTGGTATTACCCTCCAACTCCTACTTTAAGATCATTGGTCGGCGTTTGAAAAGAACAAAGGATTTTTAGAGTTGGTCTACTTAATAATCCCTATACACTCAGATAACCAAGAAAGTGCTTTTACATTGTTCGGTGTACTATTCTAAAACTATTCTTGCTCTAGTGAAACATTGGTTTAAAGTTTTAATTAATGCCTAATTTATTTATTAGGGTAAACACCCCGCCTAAACAATATTTGAAATTCAAAAGCTCGTTTTTTACTAAATCGGGCATCCTGCACTAGAAGCCAGCTGTTAAGTTTCCAGTAATCAAAGTCCATGATTTATTGTATTCAATATGAAGGAGTACTGCTTTGATTTAACAAACAAAAATCTTTGCAAAGATGTTAACAAAAATACGAATGCAGAAGTTTCTCTTTAAATGAAAATGTACTAAGACAGTCATCTTAGCATATACTCACGCTCCAGAAGTAACTAAGGGCTAATAATTTTTATTTTCTAGAATTAATGTAGCACAATACTTAGAACTAAGGATGATAGAAAACACAGAACTAAAAATTGCAGTTACATCAGCTGCTATAATTTATTTCTAAGCAATAATTCATTGGGCAAGGGGCTACTGGAATCAAACAACTTTACTTATTTTATTTACAAGAGGCCGACCCATGATAAATCACATCTATTTTATTTTATGTTTTCATTTTCATTCGTTTTAACTTCATTTATTTAAATTGATATTATTTTACTTTGACATTTGCTTTTAACCTCATTCATTTAAATTGACATACTATCTGTAACCATGGAGACAGGTTGCTATGTACCTACTATCTGTAACCATAGCGATGATTGATATGGCCTCGACATAAATACAGACACTTATCAACCATTTGGGCTTAGAGGAATTAAGTTTCCTAAATGGCAGCCACCTACGGTGGCGTTTTCATTGATGACCATTTGGGCAAATCATTGTCCAAATGTCAAATCAAATTACAAGTTTCCTTTAAGGAACAATTTTTAGATACAAAAAACTCTTGTCAATATGACTTATTGCCTATATATCAGTTACCAATTAATAAATAATACTGTTTATTAATTAATTTTATAAAATTACTACATAAACAACAACAAATAACTGTAATATAATAATAATAATAATGGATTTTTGAATAACTAAATGCTTCAAGATGCTGCAACTGTTCGGTTTGTTAATTTAATTCGATTCCATTGTTCTTGAGTTGGTATAAATGGCCCATTATGAACAATATGAATATTCATGGTTTGATCAAATTTTAGATTAGGCACCAGCTGAAATGTTTCAGTTTAGTATTTTCTACACAAAATGAAAAAAAAAGTTAACAGTAATACCTTTGGAGTAATGAAAAAGTATTGTGATGTGTCGGATTGCCTAGTAGAGTCTACCAGCAATTCAAAAATTCGACGTTCATTATTTGCATCCATTCCCTGATTAATTTCATCAACACAACGAAATGGCACTGGAGTTAATTCTTGCAAAGATAACATAAAAGCAGCAGTGGCTACTGCTCTTTCTCCCCCACTTTGCACGACAGTATTTAATTCTTGCAGTGGTTCTGCATCTCTATATTTTACTTTAATGCTTAATCCATATTCAGAAAAATCTTTTTCATTTTCCCCTACGCATAACAAATTAGAAAAGAAATATTTTTTAATTACTAAATAATACTACCTTTAGAAACAGAAACTTCTCCAGCACAACCCATTCGCTTAAAAGCAGCGCTAAACCTTTTATTAATCTCACCTACTACTTCTTGTAATGGTTCAAACCACTCATTTTGTAATCTATCCATATTTGAATTAATACCATCTAGTTCCTTATTGCCTTTTTGAATATCTACTTGCAATTTAGCAATCTGATCTTGTCTTTCTTCATATTCTTGCAGTTCGCCCATATCTGCTGTGTTTAAACAATCAATTTTTGATAATATATGATCCTTTTCAGCTTGCAGTTCCTCTATATTATCAGGTAAATTATCATAAGCAGCCCTAAATTCATTAAAACCATCATCTTCAGGTGTGCAGTTGTTAGATAATTGTTTAGCTTTAGAAAGAGCTTCTTTTGCTTGATTCGTTGCATTTGTATACAACTGTTTAATGCGATTCAACCTTTCCTCAGCTTCTCCACGTAATCTTCGAACATCTTGAGATTTATTTTCTAAAAATGTAACTTGTTTGCGTGCTGTACTTAAATTTGTTCTGTCTAATTCAGCTTCATCCAAAATCTTTGAATATTGCATATATGCATCTTTTATTTCACTCTGACATAAAACCATTTTGTCAACTATTCCCTAAACAAATAAGACTTAATCACATTCTAATTTTACCAAATAAGTAAATATTGTACTTACTCTCAGTTGTTCATCACATTCATGTTGCAATTCTTCCCTGGTAGTAGTGTTACGTTGCAGTTGTTCTAATTTTCCAGTATCTACTCTAATTCTACTGTTAATTCCTTCAATTTCTTGTTTGCACTTTTGTATTTCACGTAAATGTTCTCGAGTAGCCTGCTGTTTTTCATTAAAATTTGTAATCTGCAGGAAAATGTTACAGGATTAAATAGAAAATATTAGACAATTCTCAATATAAAGTAGTTACAATTACGTTATGTAAGGAGAATTAACAAAAAGTTTTAATTTACTAAAACAACTGTAACGAAGTAAAATTTAACTAAACAAACCTGCATTCGTAAAGTGTGCAACTCCTCATCATATTTTCTACAATCATTCTTCACATCAATAAGTTGACTTCTAATGTTTTCCATACGTTCAGTATTAATCGAAATAGATAAACTTCCGTCTGCCTTAATTTCAACTTGTCTTAAACTTTTCTGTCTGGTGTATTTTGAATAGGAAGTGGTGAAACGATATTTGTCTAGAAACAAACATTAATTAACATCGGCTAAAAGTAGTTGTTGACACTGCTTTATTTAATACCTACCACTGAAAAACACAGTAACTTGCTGAGGTATATTTTCATAATGCTTGTTAGTAGTATGATCTCCAACTGGAATGTTATGTATTCGATGAGTTTTACATAAATACTTTAATATGGGTTCAGGTGCAGTGATAAGTGAACGAGTATAAGCAAAGAGGCCATATTTTCTTAACTGTTCAATAGGAATTGCTGGTTGAAAAGACTGGAGATGAGGAGGTTCATTTCCTGAATGAACTATGTTTACTCTTAATTTTTTCTGGTCACGAAGCATTCTTATTAATAAATTCATATCTTCTTTTAAGACACATGTAAATGCAACTTTATCTCTTGTTGGAATGACACTTTCAACAAACATTGCATGTTGTGGATTCAAAACGTTTATCTACAAGTAGAAAACATATGATCTTAAAACAATCCATGTTTAATATTTCACAAACAAATGAAAATTATGAGTTGAAAACCAGAAGGTTTCAAGTGTGTTCAAGAGTAAATTAAACTAATTTACTATGCAAAACCTTTTTTTTGACAATCTTTACTATACCCCCAATAGATATAGGCAATTCAAATTAAGTTGGAGAAGGCACCTTGCCTGCTGCTACTTGTGAATGTGAATTCCATTCCAAATATTAAGAGTCAGTGTAAAGATTAGCTCTTGCAAAATATTTACTTATTTAAATGCAACCTCAGCATATGAAAGAATTTTATATGCTGGTCATGTAATTTCATGTGGATTAAGAGAATTTTCAGGTACGTTTAAGATTAGACACCAGAAGCTGTTAGTCGAAAGTTCTTGTGATCAGACACAGGGGTGGGGGTCATCATCCTAGAACTTTTCAACACTAGAAGGACCCCCTTCTGGATGGAATGCAGGATATTGGTTTTGCAGGATAACCCTGCCAAATGCAGGACAAATGGTTGCCCTTTCCAGCTATTGCAAGTGTTGCATTTGCACAACTGATCAAAATTGCTCATGATGTTTATTTCTATAACTTCTTACACTTTAAAATGAAAATAAGAGAAATCACAACCACTTTTCAAAATTCCAAAACTAGGTAGGTAAAGGATATCTAACAGAACAGGCGATTTTTAATTTATATTCATAGTCATCCAAAATTAGTTCAGACGTCTATGAAAGTAAATTGGACATCCATTCGATGTTCGTTTTTAGACGTTCATCAGACGACTGTTAGCGGACGTCTACTGGACATCCTATTTTAGTCCATACTTCATCCAAATATTTTTGCATAACTTGCACATCCACTGGACGTCTGTTTTTGGATGTCCATCAGATGACCATGTATAAACTATGTCCAGTAACAGACGTCTTTGGAACGTTCAAACATTTATGACAAGTATGTCCCACGGATGTCCGTCGCCAAAATTCGAACATCCTATGAAAGTTCATTAGATGAATGTTTGCTGCTTAAATAATAAATAAAGCCTGGTATCTTTAAAAGTAATCAACGAAATAAGAAAGAAAAGATTGTTAAATGAGATATTATTAAAATTAAAGTTTATTGAAGTCAAAGAATAAAATAAATCTCACAAACCCTGCTACACCTGATAAAACTTCATAGGTATATTGCATATACTCGCGTGCAAAGCCAGTTGATTGTGATACAAAGTACCGACACCAACCAAAAGACGATCGCAAATTGAGCTCAATAACGAATTTCTTTCCATTAGAGGCGCTGTTGTTCTAGATTAAATTTGACATGTTTAAACGTCAGTTTATAAGTGTGAGGTTATTAAAATTTAAATTTTAGAAAAATGTAATAAATAATGCGTTTTCGGAAACTTAACTTGTATTTTTGTGTTTATTTTTACATCGGCGTGCGTACGTTCCGTGGTTTCTTGGTCTCTGTTTTGCGTTTTCTACAGTTTATTTTGTTCTATTTAAAAATCGGTCTTTTTCAAGACTAAATCTGTTTTTTGTGAGTTAATCGAGGTAAGTTAGATTTAACGCATTCAAAGTGTGATAATAAATTTTAAAACTGTATAATTATTTCAGTTTGGAAGGTTACGTTTTTGCGATGCCTTTTACAAGCGAACAAGATAAATTTATTTTAATAGCTCACTATTGAAGTAAAACACAGAATGCAGATGGTTCATGGACCTATTCATTACAATCTTATATCCAACAATTTGAACAAACTTTTCCTGAAGTGCAAGTCCACTATGATCCATTTGTACGTCGTAGGCATGATAGATTTAAGCGGTTTGAAGAAAAACATTGCATCTGCAAAGGCAAATCATCTGGTAGACCAACCCGTATTAACTGATGACGTTCTCGAGGACATGCAGATGCGAACGAATCGTAGTCCCCACAAATCCATTAAACGCTTAGCCACTGAAACAGGTAGGAATCTATTTGCATTAAACAAATAATATGTTTTGCTTCATTCGTGTTTTAAATGATTAATTATTTTGAATTTATCACTTGTAGTAATTCAATTGTTTTATTAGCAAACTTAAAAAACTGGCACTGCTATTTATTTCTGAATTATTTACATTCATTAAACAATTTAAACTATTTTAAACCATAATCTAACCAACAACTTTTTCCGCAGGACTTTCATATGGAAGTTGCCAAGTTGCATTAAAAAAAAGCTACGAATGCATCCCTATAAAGTGTCTGTAATACAAGAACTGTTTCCGCATGATCATCAATTACGAGTTCAATACTGTCAGTGGTTTATGCAACACTTGAACAACGATAACATATTAAATATTACATTTATGTCAGATGAAGCATGGTTTCATTTGTCGGGCTATGTGAACAGCCAAAATTACAGAACCTGGGCCAGAGAATCCCCACAATTATGAAGAAACAAGTTTGCATCCCCAGAAGGTTGGTGTATGGGTTGCGATGTCAAGATGCAGGATCTATGGTCCATTGTTTTTTAATGACACAATCAGTGGAGAAAGATACCGAGATAATATTTTAACACCTTTTATCGAACAACTATTGGATGATGAAATCCAAGAGGCCATATCGAACCATTTATGTAATTTGTACATAAATTGCAATAAAATGTAAAATAACTAAATGAAATTGTAAAATTTAGGATAAATGTAAGCCATTATTTTTAATTAAATTCTAGTAACCTGCTACCTAATGAATTATTTTTTTATAAATAAATTATGGCAGCTGAAATAATTGCGATTTTTAGTTCTGTTATCTAGCATACCTAGTTCTAAGTATTATGTTACATTAATTTCAGAAAATAAAAATTACACGTCAATTATTAATCTTTAATTATTCCCAGAACACGATTGTGTTAAGACGGCTGCCAAAGTGCCGATTTTGATAAATGGTTTTTTTAAATATAAAATTAAACATGTAATAACTCTTATTGATTAAGTATGTATATCATTTATGCTTGCATAACTATACAAAAAAATTCATTATTAAATATTTAGTTTTAAATTTAAATGAGTTTGAACTTCAAATATTCTTTAAATGACCAGGTATTGGTGCGTTTACCCTACCTGCATAATTATCTTTTTATGAAAAATCCTTCATAGTGGACAGTCAAATCTAATAAAATTGAAAAAATAACTAAAAAGCTCTTGTTGAACAGCTACATCAGCATTGTTTGGGCCTTATCTAATTCTTGTTTTTAAAAATATCTTCAATATATTGTCATTTTTTAATTTTCCAATTTTATATATAATTATCTTTAAATATTTAAGTTTCTAAGTAGTTTCATCATATATCCAATACTACGCCACTGGAAAACTACATAATTCTTTATTACAACAGAGCTGCCAACAGTGCAAGATGTGTTGCCTAACCAACAGTAAATTTCGTGGTCACGTGGCTTCCTCCTATTTATGATGTCCCTGTATAATAATGTAGTATATCATGCTGTTATTACATGTGATCGTGGGTTTGTTTCGTTTTCCTTGATTTTACGTTTGACTTTGATCGTGTATACTGGGGCAAAGACTGGGGTATAATGTATACTAGTTATAGTTTATTTTGTGAAAATAGAGATGTATATAAACTATGTCTTATATTATTGCCTTTTATTATCATTAATACGATTACATATGCTATAAAACTGCACGTCCTCTTGGTGAAATCTAGCCAAATCCAATTCTATTTAACCAAGAAAACATGTAAAGTAATAGAATAATAATTTAATTTAATTTGATTAAAGAAAGCTAAAACTGTAGATTATTAGGAAGGTATGTTATGAAGTTTTTCGTTTACTATATGGCCTTTGCCCGACATCGGGAAGATTAAATGACTATTATTATTATTATGTTATGAAGTTAAAGAATAATTTTTATTGATTTTATAATAATGAATGATTTAACCATTATTGCTTAAAAGAATCTAAATTTAGTTTTTGTATTCAGACGAATGGAATTGTAAAACTTGACTGCATTATATCTGAAACTTCTTTGAAATAAGGTAGTTAGGTAATAGAGAATTGTAAGGATGCGCCTATTTCTGATATTCAATGAATGAACTTGTGCTCTAGGCATTAATTCAGAATTAAGAGATGTAGAAAAAGATTTAAATGTACTATTAAGAGAATATATGAATTATCCTAATTGATAGTTCCAACGATTTTCCATGTTTAGCCAAACAAGTTCATTAATTTTTAGTGAAAGTATGATCCTAACAATTTAAATTGCATATAAACCAACAACACCAATTTTGTACGTTTTGAATACAATACTTGTCAGTAGCATGAAGACGTAAAAAACAATTTTTTTAATTTTTTATTCAATGTAAAAATAACTAATTTAAGAATGGTTTTAATACGAGTAAATTACATGGACATTGCATTTTTAGAATTTAAAATATTTATAAACAGGTAAATATCGCAGATATTGTGGTTCGGTATATAAAGGAACGCAATGCATTCTACAACTACTGCTTGCTGGGTTGCATATATATAAGGGGGTTAAAAAGTGTCCCTACTGTAAATAGCCGTTTGTGTATTCTTAAATGCGAAGACATCTTATACAAGATTCCAAGTTACAGAAGAACAGTAATGCTCACTTGTTTTTTTTTGCAACAGATCTGTTTTTATTTATTTGACAGCAAATTTTTGGTGAAAATAAGTTCAAAAATCCAATCAAGTGCTCATGTAAAAAAAAGTAGTTTTCAAATTCCAGGATTATCAAAAAAGTTGAAACTGGTTCTCGAGCTTTTACAAAAAAAAAACAACAAAATTTTTTCATGGAATTAAAGATACTGGCTTGTTTTTGTAAAGTTTGGAGTTAAACATTTTAGCACACTGTTTGTGCATTGTGTACTATGTAGTAATAGTAAGGGTAGCATGCAAAACTAAACTAGTTTGGGAGGAGATTTGCAAACTTATGCAAAATCTGAACACATTTTGTTTAACATAACCTAAAATTGACAACTATTTTTGAAACTGTGTCGTAAAAAAGTACTGAAATGTCATTTCTATCACTTATTTGAAGTTCCATGTTTGTTCATTTATGTTTGAATATGGTTCGCAAACACTATTTTGAAAATTGTTGGCAATTTAAAGACAATTGCTTAAGTTCAAGAATTGCAATTTCAAGTCAAAATTTAACGTTTTTAATTAAATAATTAATTAATTTATAAAACCGGGTTTTTAAATTTAAAGACCAGTTTTTAAATTTCATAATTTATACAAAAATCCAGTTTCTAAAACCAACTAATTCTAGAAAAATGGTTAAATAGTTTCAATCATCTCATCAAAAATGCGACTTGGTTAACAAAAATTTGAATTCAAGTATTTTCTTGCATCAATAGACTTGAGTTTCTAAGTGTACATAAATGAACTTAAGAGGCGGTTTCAATTGGTGAGGGTTGAGACATAAGGGAGGTTGTACATGCTAAGATTCTGCGGTGAAATCTGAAGACCATACTGCCGTGCTTGGGAAAAACGCAGTAACTACAAAAAATAAAAAATTGAGATATTAATATCATTAGATTCGTCTAAGCTTCCTCTATCTATTACAATGTAAGAAAGCAGTATATATTGTATTCCAGCAAATTATTAAGGTAAATTCAGTTACTGCCTATGCTGTTTACAAATGCTTCTATTGTAATTTAAATGTCATTTTCTCGAAATCAGTGGTTTTGTAGTTACTGCATTCTTCCCAAGCACGGCAGCATAAAGGGCCATACCATTTACTTTCTCAAAATTATAATAGCTTTCAGTTTGTCTGAATATGGTTTGGACTTCTACACTGTAGATGGAGGTTTTAAAATTCTTATTATAACGAGGGCTTAGAGTAACAATCGCGTAATTACAAAATTGTCGTTTTTGGGTTTTTGTGCATGTAGCTCACTAAGACATACAATTATAAAACAATAATCATTTGATGCTTAAATTTTCTTTAAACGTTTTAGAAGATCTCGTACCTCATTTTCATCTAATTCTGCGAGCGCAACATTTGCTTGTATGGCACTTAATAAGTGGTTGTTGCGCTATCTTTCAAAAAGCCAGCATACTGGTTTTATCAAATAGTGTAACAAACATGTAACTCATTTTGTTGCAAATAATACGATTAGGGTATTCATCTAAACGAAAATATTTTATGTTAACTATAAAACTAGAAACAGTTATGTTATTATACTTTTAAATTGTTATCATCCAAGGTTTAAAGATTTATTAGAATTCTAAAATCTAAATCCCTATAGTTTCGAATTCTTAAATATCAAGCTTAAATAGTTGTCTGTTCACATTTTCTAAGAATTTTAAAGCCTAAAGGAAATGTGTATGATGTTCTCTTTGAAATATTAATAGTACCAGCCTAGTTGAACTACCTGTCAACTTCGTTGTGCTATTGTACGAAAAACTCAGAATGGCATAGGCAGTAATAATAATCTGACAAATTTATTGCCCGAAACATTTAGAAAGGGCCTCCAGAATGTTGATTTATAGAATACAAAGCTATCTGATATGATTTTGAATATCAAAAAAGATAAGTTGTCTTTGATATAAATTGTTTTTGGGTAGTTATGTAAATAAGGGATTAGAAAATTGTACTTTTTATAAATTTATTAAAAACAGTTCTTTAAATTCCTTTATTATTCTTTAATTATAATAATAGCTTCCACTGTCAAACATTGTACAACAATTTCGTTATAATGCTTGCTGCAATTAAATATTTAAAATGCCAAGATATTGTAAGAATCTAGAAATATACCGTGACAACTACACATCGTAAAACTTTCTGATGCTGACAATACTCCGTCCTTTTTGTTGCAGCAAGTAGAAGTGAGACAACATAAAACTTCGTGCGCCATGTGTTTTAAAAAGGGACTTGGTAGTTATATTGTCAACAAAACCATAATAAGCAAAATCTTGGTTCTTCATATTTCATAACCAACGTTTTAAAAAAAAATAAGAAATAAAATAATATTTGAAATTTTAAGCAAGAAAACTTTTGCAAGGGAATTATCAATGGGACTTTCAAGTTCATTGAACTTATTTCTTTAAATAATTTTTAAATAAAGGTTTTTTTTTTGAAAACTATTCAACATATGCCTGTTAGGCAAATATACACAATGTGTCTTTTTTAGACTCTTAAACCTCTTAAAACACAAACAGTGTCTAGTCTAGTTATAATTATTACAATCAAAATTTGAAATGAAGGGGCGGCGGAAGAAAAGGCACCATCTGCTACACAACAGCTAAAATATCTCAGCTTTGCATCCAGCCATGTTGACAAAATTTACTCAAAAGTTCGGTTATAAATATTTAATATGACTTATTATTAAAGAGAATTGACTCATATTTTGCCAATCTGCTTTTTTGTGTCATCTGGGCATTGAAGTTATACTTTACAACAGCCAATCTTACCAAAAATATCGAAAATTTAAAATTGAATATTTCAGTAACCAAACCACTTTTCCCCGGAAAAACTTCTGGTTGCCGCCTCGCACTTATTATGAATCAAACACTATTAAATTTCACAACTATATTTGTGCCTAATCCGATTTGTAAATTTTTGAAAAATATGTAGTGTCACTCCATCTATCGGCCATTTTGTTTTAAAGCCTGCTCTTAATGCTATTCATAGCTCATTTTAGGAAAAAAGCGAGCTTGAATCTTTCAGTTTCTAAGGTACTAAATGATTACTTTTTGCATGAAGAACTACAAAATTCATGATTGCAAATATAGCTAAGAAAGGAATATTTTAGTTTAAACTATTAAGACTTAATAAAGAAAATTTAGATTACACTGGTTTGTGGTCATTGCTATACAAGATTCTTAAACTATTAGGTTACAAAATATATCAACTGAAAGACTGCATATAAAAATTAGATTCTCAAAAATTTATCTTAAGTACAAAGAAAACTATAAAATGATAACCGTCTCACAGAAGATGATGATAAGTATACTCCGTTCACGATGTTTCTGGGTAGTAACAGGCCATGCTTTCATTTTGTTACATTGGAAGTGTTTTTTCTTTTTTTTGAAAATTGTCATACCTGCAGCTGCATTTGCTGCTGTTGCAAGATCAAAAATTTTGCATAAACGTTTAGTACCGATTAGTTTTGTTCTGTTAAAAAGATATCAAGTTTTCTTCATATTTACAGAGTTACAAAAAAAAGACAACAGTGTGAGGCTAAACTGTCATAAAATCATAACCTTAACGCACATTAAGTGTCAATAAGATTTTACAAGCCGAGTTAATAGATAAACAGTCCGGTTTACAATACTCAAACTTTCATTCTTCCACAGTCATACACGACCCAGAAACATTGTGAACGCTGTATAGTTTGCTCTTAAAACTTAACCTATGTTTCTTGTTCTTCCTAGAAAATACCCTAACCATGTTGCCACTTGTATTTTATTTTATTACTTTAAAACCTAATATCAAGGAGACATCAAAGACAATGCTGAAAATCAACATTAGTCCAGATCAAATATTGATCATTAGAATACAAATCCTCTATTGTAAACAAGTGGAATTTAAAAAACCATTAAATAAACATTAAAAACGTAAAGAAATTTACAAAAATTATTATTCATTGTGAATTCTGACAATTAAAATAACTAAATGGCATGTATATTACCTTAAGGTTAACATTGATACACTGCATTTATTTTACTGCCCTGTTCACTTTTTTGATAAAAATCGCTGCTCTCATTTTTTTTAAACAGCAAACCCTGAGTTTTACTATCATTGATAAAATTCTTCAAGTCTTATTCTCTTTCCAATAAGTACATCCCTCGTATTATTTTCAAGATGGTGGTTTCTAAGTAAGAAGTTCAATTCATTTATCGCCCATGGTACTAACCATAATATCTAACTGAATAGCTACCATTACAAAAATAATAATGGCAATGTGCTTATTTGAAAATATATATATAATAAGTAAGCAGCAATATTTCTTTGAAAATTGCAGTTTACAGGTTGTTGACAAGTTTTCAGAAAGATGGGTAAAATCATGACCTTCCTATTTTAGGGAGATTAAGCATTTTTTTTTGAGGTTATCTTAAGACATAATATCCCAAATGATACATCAACAGAAATAGAATTTAAAGCAGAATCAGATATTATTAATAAATATATACATTTCAATATACTTAGTTTCAGAACTCTATTCCAAAGTATGAGCAAATAGCAAACTGTTACCACTTCCCATTGACACCCTGTATCATTTGTTATAAGTGGCTTCAAAAATGGCAAGAGATATTACTTGTCCCACCTATTATACACTGTATAACATTTAAACATCATTATTTTCTATAAGATCATTATTCTTACTAGAAGTGTCCCATACGAAAAAACCAATGAATACAGAACATTTTCAAAAGTATGCAGGAAACTCTACCAACCTATACTACACACAAAATGAAACGGAAACTTCAAAAGTTTTTTATTAAAGTGTTAAAAATAAAAAAGTTAGAGTTAGAATTTTAGATCCCTTACATTTACTGGTAGGCTGCATTCCTTTATAATAGCAAGTTGAAACAAAAAACAAAAATGGAATGCTCGATATTCTCACTTCCCATTTACTTATCTTTACGTTTTTCTCTATATTAAAATGAAGTAAAGCTATATTGTTTTATTTCAATTCTAATCATTCTGATTATAACCACTAAAAAAATTTTATTGTAATTTTGTTTACAAGAAAGTCAAGTAATAAAGTAATGATTAGACGATTTTAAATAATTTAATTACTCAAGAATTAAAAAAATAAATGAGTAAAGCAACGTTTTGAAAACATAAATTCGTTAAATTATTTTTATTGTTTAGCTACAAAAATGCACTGCAGTCTGACCACCAAATGGTGTGGGATCAACATTGTTAGTCCTCTTGCTCTTTATTGTTGCTAGAAAAAATTTTTGTTGACATTTTTTGTATGTTTTGATGCGTCCTACTTAATGTAAAGTATCCTACATACTTTCAAAAATTCCCAGTATAGTGAGTAAGTTATTCATCAGAAAATTCAATACTAAAGTCTAATGATTTTCATATTTCTATACCTCCAACATCATAGGTTCAAAGACTTCTCCTTTAAACAAATGCTTATTGTCTCTCAACCATAAAACTGCTTCATATGCATCTTTATCTATACGTCTTAATCCTTCTAAACGTTGTTGTCTCACATTCTCTAAATCCTGTAACTCACTTTCAAAACATCTTAGTTCATATGCTTTGTTTCGTTTTGCATTGTCAATATCTCCCCTTTTCTCAGTCAGTTTATTAATATTACTAGTAAGAGTTTTTAAGTTTTGATTAAACTTTTCAATCTTTTCTTTCCTTTGGGCATCTACAATTGATTCAAAACATTAAAAGACCACGAGAGGTTTGTTGTTATAAAATACTTACCATCACCATGAACTTCAAGAATTTGTGATTTCTTACGTTTAAGTTCATTTATTTTCTCTGTAGTCTGAGCAATATCTTGATTTCTTTGTTCTATTTCTCTTAATTTAGAATTTAGATCACCTAACACTCTTGTTATCGAAGATTTCATATTTTTATACTTATCCAATTTATTTTGAACAAATCCTTCATTTAATCTAACTTCACGATTCTAAAACATCATAATTAATAGAATATTTAAAACAGTGAAAATAAAATATTTACTTTGTTCGTTATTCTTTGCTCAATGTTACCAATAGTTTTTCTAGCATTACTGATAGCATTTTCTATAGGTTTTGCTGCATCCTTATATTTATTAAAAACTGCAATTGCTTGAGTTTTGTCAGTTTTAATTGTGTCCATTGTATTACGTGTATCTTCATATTTAAGCCAAGCCACTTTTCTATTCACATCTTCAATAGTCCTTAAATATTTCTTCTTCTTATTTAAGCTCCTCACTTTCCCTTCAATTCTTATATTTGCATCTTGTAATTCTTGTAGCTTTTGTCCATATTTATCTACAGAGACTTGAAGATCCTTGTGTCTTTCACGGACTTTAATCAAATTCAATTGTTTCTCAATAAGATCATTTCTACAGATAGCTATTTGTGTTTGTTGAAGTAACTGTTGTTTATTCATCTTTGCAAAATCTTGTACTCTGTCTTGAGGTAAAAACTGACACAAGTTGTCCACTTGTATATTAAATTGTTGAATAGTAGATTCAACTTCTTTGAATGATACCTTTTTATTATTTAATTTCCATGTAGTTTTGTCTCTGGTATCAAAACTTCTACCTATAAATATAAATTCACCATTTTGATGACCCTGTAGCTGAATTTCAATGTAAGCTTCATCACAGTTATGCTTAACATATTCTGATATCTGAAACAATATTTTTTTTTAAATAAAATAAAAAACGAAATGAGGTAAAGGTATTTATACATTGAAAATCATGCTAAGATTTCTTATTTGTATTTTATTTACTTATGGTCAAACTGCTCCATGGATTCAATTCTACAACAAAAGATTCTTCCTGACTCAATTCCATTATATTACTTATTATTATTATAATTTAAGTTATATGTAAGTTGATTTGCTGTATACAGGATATTCAGCGAGGAATGGGACAGCGTGATATTATCAGGAACGAATGCAGATTTTAAAATTCTAAAAACTTTGTTATAAATGTAAGGTAGAGGCACATATTTTGTGATAAAAAGTTTTTAAATTAAATGCGTTACCGCTAGGTGGCGCTACCTAACTTAATTTTTTTAAATGGAATACCCTACTTTTTATTTGATTTTCGGAATTTGCAACATATTTGTGATAACTTTGCTTATAATTGCTACCAACCCATCTGGTTTACTTCTCGGGAAAATAATACTTTAATTTTTATAAATTTAACACAAAGATGTAAAAAATAGTATTCTGTAGAGATAATAAGCAAAAATCAATTTATCAAAAATTTTAATACAACTTTAAAAACATGAGAACATATCTCAAAGTCAAATTGAAAATATTACATTAAGTGCTCAAAACTCAAAAGACAAAGCTTTGATGTACATGTTCATTTTTTTGTCATGTTCATTTTGTTAAAATTTTTGATAAATTAATCTTTGCAACTATGAATGATTAACAACTTTTCAATTTATTCGAGGACATTGTCGTATTATTTATTTGTTATCTGTATTATATTTATAGAATACAATCTTTTATCATTGATTTGATATAAAATTTATCAACTTATCTTCATTCATTCGAATTTTTTATGCATTTATGCAGGTACACCTAGATACATGTTAAATTTATAAAAATTATTATTTTTCCGAAAAGTAAACGAGATAAGTTGGTAGCAGTTATAAGGAAAGTTATCACAAATATGTTGCAAATTCCAAAAATTGAATAAAAAGTAGGGTATTCCATTTAAAAACATTAAGTTAGGTAGCGCCATTTAAAAATTTTTTATCATAAAATATGTGCCCCAACATTACATTTATAACAAAGTTTTCAGAATGTTAAAATCTGCATTCGTTTCTGAGAAATCGCACTGTTAAATTCCTTGCTAAGCACCCTGTCTAATTAATGTGTTCTTTTGGCAATCTGGACTGTCCAGACAGTTGCTTGATTAATAAAGATTTATATTATAACCCGATAAACTAATGATACCTACAGCCACATTAATCTGCCAGATTAACACAATAACTGAATATTAAGTAAATATTAAAGGAAAATAATGTATAAATATGCTGCAGCCAGATAGCAAAATTTGACATTATAGAACACAGTCTTATTGTAAAAGCTCCACAAAAATCACATTTACCAAATGACAATTAAATTATGGCCATATAAAAATTAATTAAATACTGACATTCTAGCTTATTTGTTCTTGAATCCTCTTTCAACCAGATGCTTTTGTAACGTACAAAAACTAAAATACAAATAATTACCTTTGTTCCACGTCCAACTGTTTTTGGATTTCCTCCTAATCCCAAAATTATTGCTGCAACAATAGTAGATTTACCAGTACCATTAGGGCCGATTAACATATTTAAGTTAGGGCCTGGTAACATTTCTGCATATGTATAGGTTCTGTGAAAGATTATTATTAGATGCTGTTTCTTGTAATCGAAAATTCAACTTACACAAAATTTCTCACTGTAATCTTGTAAATAGAACCTGGCTTAACCATTTTTAAAACTACAAACTGTCAACAAACGCTTTATACAAACAATTCAACAAGGATAAACCAAAACCGAACACGTATACAAAAATTTAATAATAATAATAACATACATTAATAACCTTTCTGCTGCTTTGTATAACTTCACTGGTTTTTATTATTTTGGTGATGTTGATAGCCGTTGCCGCCAAAGAGTATGACAACTTCATGACAACTGTAGCGATCGCAACCAAACATAACCAAAAAACATATGATGACAAAAACCCCAAAAACCTCAACTGTCAGTTTTTAACGTTTTTAGCTGTCAAATTAACTTTGGTTGCATTCAAGCAAACGACTACAACAAACTTATATACAGGGCCTACCGCCATATGTGTTGAAGAGGTAAATTAATTACCCCTGGTTGCGTAAAGCGTTTTTATTAAAGTCATTATTAGCTAATACGATGTTGACTTCAAAATCTATCTACATATCTGGTTGAGGAATTTTAAGTAGACATTAAATTATACAACTTCTGATTGGTTAATGACTTTTCAATTTGACAACACAGTTAAGATGCTTTATGCAACCGAGGATAAGTATATAAATTTATAATAACGAACTTTACCTCATGAAATACTTTTTATTTAGAGAATTTGTTTCAAAATAGGATACCAGATTTAAAACTGTGTTTAAATCACGTAGCAGTTCAGAAGCGCAGAATTCTACTTTGGTGATAACAAAGTTTACCTCTGAGGTATACAGAATCTTTTCCCTGTATAAATAGGTGTCGAAAGTATAGTATCGCATAATCACCAAAAAACAACCCACTCTGCGCAGCATAGCGAGTGAAAAACTCGTGTCGGTGATCTATTTATTTTTTGCATTTGTTGCATTGACAATTTAGAAATTGTCATCCTAGTTATCGAAAAAATTAGGGTTAAATTAACGTAAGGAATGTTATTTTCATAAATAATAATCAAGAAATTGTCAAAAATTGATTGTTGTTAGCCGCTATTTGTGCTCAAGCTTATAAACGTAGGTAAAGGAGGACCAGTGGCGCATTGTGATTAACGAGTAAAAAAACAACTCTTACAAAAAGCGGGAAACTAGCTTAGAAACAAAATCACAGAATTTTATTACAAAACATTGATGTTAGATGATATTTCTGTGTTTCTATAGATTTGTTCATTTGCACTGCACTAACTTGTACCTTGTACCTATTACAAACTAGTTCAATAATGTGACGTCATCAATTTTTAAAGTGCGCGTTTGAAATAATAGATGTCAAGACGTAAAATGAAAAACGTAGCAACATCTGTTTGAACATATTCGTACGGATTATTATCAAAAGAACTATTAGTTAAAGATCATCGGTTGGCGTTTAAAAAGAACCTTTAGTCTCCGGCGATCACCGGTCGGGCTAGCTCGGGTTTACGAACGCGTCGCGCACCGTCTTCAAACGCGGCAACATCTAAGGATTCTAATAGGTATCAAAACTATGACGGCTCAGTCTTCGCCCTCGCAGGGGCCACCTTTGACGTCCCCGGCTCGGACTTCATTCTCAAACTTATAAACGTGGAAGACCAACGTTTGATGACGATGTTCGCGAAGGTTGTCCATGCACTTCTGCTATCGCGAAAAACATCAATGCTGTGCGTAAAATGATTAAATCAGATCAGCATGTGACATACAATGAGATAGAGGTATTCTTAGGCATTGCGGCGAAACAAATACATACGATTTTGCACAATCATTTAAATGTAAAAGAAGGTTTGCAGTCGTTAAATCCTTTACAGAAGCCCGAAAACAAGCACGTGTTAATTAGTGCAAGGAAATGCTTAAAAAATTTGACCATGGTCGTTAAAATTCTGTGTATTACATCGTAACAGATGGCGAATTATGGATATAGTCGTATAAGTCTGAAACTAAACATCAGCAATCGACTGTGTGGGTATTTCAAAGTGAACCAAAACCAACAAAAGTGGTGCATTCACGAAGAGTTTTGAAAAAAAAGATTGCTTGTTTCTTCGGAAAAACGAATCACGTTACAACTGTCGCAGTAGAAGAACAAAGAACAGTTAATACTGACTGGTATACTTCAATTTGTTTGCCGGAAGTTATCGTTGAAACCAGAAGAAACAGCTTAAACCGGAGAAACATTCTTCATCATGATAATGCGAATGAGCATACAGCACAACAAACTGTGGACTTTTTGACCAGTTAAAACATTATGTTAATGACTCATTGCCCATATTCGCCTGATTTATCGCTTAATGACATCTTCTTGTTTCCAAAAATCAAAAATAAAATGCGTGGCGAGCATTTTTCATCGCCTAATGAGGCCGTTAAAGCATTTAATTAGCTTTTTTCGGAGGTATGTACTCTTCTAGTCAAAAGTAAAGCGTACACCTGCTGTAAATGATTTGAACATTAAACCATTTGAACAGAAATCTAATTTACAATATGTAAAGTGTACGCTTTATTTTTGAATAGAAGCGTACTATTGGTTCCAAAACGAACTAGGACACTTTAATTTTCCCATTGTAATATCTATATTTAGTTTTGACTAAAACATAAAATATCTTTACCCATGGATTATTTGACCAATAAAGTCACATTTACACTAGGAAAAATACTTACATTTTCGAATCATGTAGTAGTTGGCCAGTGTCCTAGTTCATTTTGAAACCAATACCACCTCGTTCAGAGCAGAGAAAATGTTTCGAAGATTGGTTTCATCAAATGCAAAAGTATATATATGTTAAAGGCAAATATTTTGAGAAGCAATAAATGATAACAATTTATAATAACATAGATAAAGCGATGGAGCGATTTACATAACGTACCTAATGTGCATTTTGATTTACTTTTTTCGGTGAATTTTAGCAGTGCCTCTTGTATAGCATGTTCGATAATTATTCTAGAATGCTCTGAGAGTATCTATGTCATTTTTTAATATGAAAATGTGACAAATATGTATATTCTCAAAAATAATGCTCGAGAACAGCTGATCGAACACGCTATGACTCAGCAAAGGTGTTTTAGCTTACTATACATAGTATAAGAAGAAATATTAGAATGGGTTTATTTACTCTTGCTATATACATTAAGAATAATGTAAAATGTTATTTCAAAAAATAAAATAATAGTTTTTTAATAAATGAAAATAATAATCTTTAGTTTAAAAAAATAGTAGGCGTAAATTTAAACCAGCGTAAACCCAGCTGTAAACCAACTCTGATCCATATTGTTAAACTAAAAACAGTGTAATGTTGCGGTAAACATATGAAAATCATAGTTCATAATCATAAACAATAACAGTCAAAGGAACTTTTAAATTATATTTGGTTACATTATTATTTTTGTTACATGGAAATACATAACCGACATGAATCTTGTTTTTTATTTACTATTTTTATATGATATGTCATTTATTGCTATTTTAAGGCCGTCTTAGACGATCATATTTTTGTTAAAAAAATTATTAACAGATTTGTAAAAAGAAATTTATATTCGTGTAATACACAGAATTTCGTCATAATTATAATTTGTGACACAAATTGTGTTGAAAATAAAACATGCTTTACTTTTCCAAGACACCGTACATCCTGTATGTGAAATTCTACAACCATCTTTTATTTTGGAACGCACTAGGAACGCATTAGTCTAGAACGGACCAATCAGGGAAGGCCTTAATTATATTTTAAATTTGTTGTTTGAAATGTTTGCAACCGTCGTTTTATTTGATAGTAACAGTTATAGTTTTAGGTGACAGTTTCGTTTTATGTTACAGAAGTTCTTTGTATAAAAATATTTAATTTTGAAAACATTTAATTAGTTTTTTTAAATTCAACAATGGCAGGCCAGTGGTAAGAATCTTATTAATTTAGTTTTGTAAGTTGTACGAGATTGTTTTATTGCGAACTAAAATTGATAATGATAAATAATACAGCCAACCAATCAAAGGCCTTTTATATTTTAAATTTGTTGTTTGTAACGATTGTTTTATTTAAAAGTGACAGTTGCGTTTTATGTTGCAGAAGTTTTTTATACAAGAATCTTGACTAGAATATTGTGAAAACATTTAATTAGCTGTTAGAGTTTTAATATTTACAATGTCAGGCCAGTGGTAAGCATTTTATTAACTAGTTTTCTAAAAAATTATTTTTTATAAGTTGTACAATATTGCTTCCTTGCATGATAAATAGTACAATCAACGTTTTTAGATGATGATGATGATCACATCTGGTCTGTCCTAATTTTTGTGTTCTTCTGTAAAAGTGTATTAAACTAGACAAATCATATAGTCTACTTTTCTTTTGAAAATAGTTGTCCAGATTTTACAATTTTATATCATTCATGGCCAAATTTGAAAATATCTGACATGAGCTCAAGTAATATTATTTTAAAAGATTGAAGACAATATTTTTAAATAAGATAAAATTAAATGTGTGTGTACCCTATTACAACTATCTTTTATAGTTAAATTGAAGTTTTAAATAAATAAATTTAAAGTATTTTTATAAAAATCTTTCCAATAGGCCAATCACATACTTTATGTCATTGCTTCAAATATATTTTAGCAATGCATCAAATGATAATGATTGGAATCAAGAATTTCTAGACAGCATGCTTGATATTACAAAAACCAGTGTATTAAAATGGTGTGAGTTACTTAATCAACTTGGAATGGAGACTCAAGCACGACAGCATTGGGCTACAATATTTACTGGTGTTGTACAAGAGACCTACAAAGAAATTATACAAGAAGTAGCTAATCATCAGAATGCACTGTTGGACGAAATAGAAAACTTATTGAAGCAATCAGCAGCCCTCTGTAAAGAATTACATCTAAAAATGCCCGATTACGGATCTCAACAACTGACTCTTTGTGAAGAAAGGCGTATTTTAAAAGAAAGGATACAAGAGTAAGTTTCTTTATGTTCTTTATATTTTATGTAAATTACATTGTGTTTAACTTTCTTGATAGATATGAGAAGTTGCTTGAGAAAAAACGCAAAGAGATTGAAAAATGTAATTCTCAGGAGATCCAATTATGTCAAGCACTTGGCCGTCCAACAAAAGCTTTAACAATGTCCCCCCTGCCAGATTCCGACGTTATTGATGAATTTAAGAATTATCTGGAATCTTTAGAATTTGAAAAATATGAACGCATAGCACACTTTTCGTCAATTAAGAGCTCAATTTTGGAACTTGTAAAGGAATTAAATTATAAACCTTCCATAGAATTTGAAAAAATGGTTATATCGTGTGACGAATTAAATTTTGTAGTATCTGATAGTGCTATGACGAGGTTGAATAATTTCTATGATTCACTCAAAACACAACTAACTGATGTGAGAGAAGAAATTACACTTTTAAGAGAAAAAATTAGATATTTATGGGAGAAATTAGATGAAGATCCAAAGTATTCTAATGAATTCATACAAAAACATACTGGTAATACTCTGGATACTTTGGAAGCATTGAAGAAAGAACTAGAAAGGTGTGAAACCCTTAGAAGATCTAACATCGAAGTAAGAATTATATTTCACAGTATTTTATTGATAATAAATTCTAAAATTGTTATAGGTGTTTGTTAAAGATTCACGGAAAAAGTTGGTTGAGTTATGGGACAAATGTCAATTTACTGATACCCAACGAGATTTTGAATTTTTCCATGGAGATTTGTACACTGAAGATCTGCTAACACTGCATGATATTGAAATACAAAAACTAGAAAGATACTACTCAGAAAATGAGTGAGTTATACCTTAAGATGTTTAAAGTTAGATTTTTCTAATATTAAAATATTTTTGTTTTTAGAAAATTATTTACTCTTCTTGAAGAAAGAAAGAATCTCTGGGAAAAAATGGCAACGCTGGAAAAACGAGCGACTCAACCAGATCGCTATAAGAATCGTGGAGGTCAGTTATTAAAAGAAGAAAAAGAGCGTAATACACTTTCAAAGCGTATTCCTCAAATCGAAGAACAACTATCTCAACTATCTCAAGCCTATGAGACTCGTAATGGCAAGCCATTTTTGTCATGGGGTGAAACAATTGACACCATCATTTTCCACGATCATGCGAGACATGAAGAGGTTTTTTTATTTATTTATTTGAATTGCGTTGTTTATTTTATTTGTTTTGTTTTTAGGAAAAAAAAGATAAAACTGAGTGCTCGTAAATTACAACGAGAGAAAACTATCACTCCCGGTAAATCTATGATGGGCTTAACTTCGTGTGTTAGTACCCAGAATCTATTGCAGCTTGCGTCCAATACAGGTACAAAGAGAAAAATTGCAACACCACTTTTATCTGCAAAACGCACTCGTCATTTAGCAGAGAAGAATGAAAACGGTAATAAGGAGTTTTAATTTTTATCCTAAGTGTAATTTTGTACCAGCTGTTAATTGTGACTTAAAAACATTTGCTGTATTTTTTGTAATGTTGAAATACGCTTTTTATGAAGATAACTGACATACTTTATGGTGTTGGGCAGTAGTGTAATTGCCTTTATTTACTTTTACTCATCACTTTCTTAATATTGCTTTAAAAACATGTTTATACATCTTTTGGGTTTCTTGGTCTGTAAACTTCTTTTAGATAATGCAATTTTGGAAAGGCTACTTTAAATATTTTCCATGCTCATTCAGTATATAATTCATAGTACTACAGCGTTTGTTTTATTTTCTTTAACAGTTCCTCGAACAGCACCTCCGAAATTAACTATAAATGGACGATCATTAGGTCCTTCTCGATATTCTCATGAACGAAATAAACGCCTACAAAGATGTCGTAAAATTATACGGAAAAGTATGCAAAAAAAGCTATCAAAAGAAAATGTCTCTGCTTGCTCTACCGAATATGATGTATTTGAGGTATGTTCACTTTTTCATAGCTTCTGGTTTTTGTACATTTCAGTAATATGTACATAGCTGATAACCATACCTGGATTTAAAGTTTGTAATTTACCTATAATTTATAAATGTTGTGTTGATAAGGTGGCTGAATTATTTTCCAGAGTCACAGCCATCTTTAGGTTGAAATTTGGTACTGTGTGCACAGGGCCAATTTTATCAAAAAACTGCAGTAGATGTATACACTGTTTATGATGTTTATGGGTCGTAATAGGCCATGCTTTCATTTTGTTAGGTTGGAAGTGTTTTCTTTTTGAAAATTATCATACCTGCGGCTGCATTTGGCGCTGTTGCATGATCAAAGATTTTGCATAAACGTTTAGTATCAATTAGTTTTGTTAAAAGAAATCAAGTTTTCCTTATATTTACAGAGTTACAAAAACAAAGACAACAGCGTTAAGTTAAACTGTCATAAAATCATAACCTTAAAGCACATTAAGCGTCAATAAAATTTTACAAGCTGATTTAATAGATAAACAGCCCCGATTTACAATACTCAAACTGTCATTCTTCCACAGCCATATACGACCCAGAAACATCGTGAACGCTATATACCAGTATAGTAAATTTGAGCTTTAAAAGATTACTAGCTATTTTATAACAGACGATCATTAAAATTTAAGTTACCAGTAGGCTGTGGCATTTTTCCATAGGGCATAGCTTAGATACAATGCATGCCAACACATAACCTATAAAGTGATGATTTTGCCTTGTTTCTAATGCAAACTGTCAATTTGACAGATAATTTTCTGGAATAAGCTAAGACATCATTTTTTGTTTCATAGCCTTCTGGGAACTTAAGTTTTAATGATCGCATGTTATTAGGAAACATTGTTCTGTTGTAGTGGCAATGATATTAATCTTTTTGTTATACTTTGAAGCTACTTTTGAACTAACGATGCTCAATTTTTTACTAATTAGTGTGTTGTATGATGTAAGTTACAGGGATTTGAGATGAACTATAAGAAGCTTGAGCTGAAACAAGAAAAACTGCCAGTGTTGCTAAACTAGACATTTTGGCCTGGAATACTAAAGATGGCTGTGCCAGTTGTACTAATTCTAATAAATATTTTATGTTCCTTAATTCAAAAACTCCTTAGCAGGACATCTATTCAAGGGTATTCAGTAATTTACCAAATCTTGTGATGTAAATTGTTGTTAATTACAGTAATGAGTTCAACTTTTTACACAATAATTTACTAACTCACATTGCTGGTCATTGAAAATGTTATTACCTTTTTTAAATTTTCTTGCTGTATTTTCCATTTTGTTCTATTAAAGGTTTGGAACTAGAAACCCTTCATTTAAAAAATCTTTATTAGTAAGGAAATAACAAAAGAAGACTGTTATTACTTATTAACATAGTTATGACATTTTAGATCAGAATTCAAAAATCAACCCTCACGAACAATGACGCGTATCGGTAGGCGGGCCATGCGGACGACGACGTACGAAATGAACCACGAGCAATGCGGCTTTTACTCATTCTCGATCAAATCAAATCTAATAACGTCGACTGAATTAGAAAAACAAATAAAATAATAATAAATATATTTATATTAATTAACACAAAAAAAACCGAAAAATGTAACTAGATTCTGCAGGAAGATAAATAAATAATAGTAGTAGTATAATTCAACAAGGCTAATCAAAATAAAATAATTATATTTGATGTACTCATTCACACGATGCATTTGCCTGTTACAGCATCTGTAACCCCTCCATTGCAATAACTGCGTGCACGAAACTGGTGGGAAAGTAGTGGGAGGTAAAAATCTAAAATGTCACAACTATGCTTATTAATGTTGTTAAGGGTTTTTTTACTGTGTTTTGATGGCAAACTATATTATTTTGTATACAGTGTGTTCATTTTAAAACGATCCTTCCTTAATAAAAATGTGATGATACTGGGGTACAACAAACTTGTCTCTTTCTTATTAATTAAAAACCATGTTTTAGCATCCTTTATTAATTCTTAGGTTATTTTATTTATTAATGCACTTAAAAGATGAGAAATATGATTTGTAATTGTTGAGAAAGAGACAAATAGTTTGTTGTACCACCAAGGTACATGTTGCCTATATCTTGTGAACAAAGAGAGATACTGAAATAAGAAAAAAAGGTGTCTATCTATGTATGGAGGGGGGATGTTAGAATATACAATTAGTTGCTGTTTTTGACCTAGCACACCTAACCTCAAAATCTTGAATAGAACCCCCTCCCGCATGAAATACGTTGTTGAAAAGGGAATAACAATGGCAACCTTTTGTTGAAAACAAAATTCAAATCTGCTTGATCAAAAATTTAATTTAAATTTTTTTAATTTAATGCTTATTTGGTATATAAAACAGATGAACAAGAATGCTCATTATTCATTAAGCTTTTTGTTACTGAAACTGTTAAATATATTAGTTACAGTTATTAGAGAAGACACCTAACAGTGTTCGTTTGAAAGTTTGAAAATCAGTGGTTACAGCAAAAACTAGCGGGGCAACTACTTCACAATTTGATAACTTAATTTACTTAAAAACAGCTAGATATACAAAAAACCTTCAAGAATACTTTTTTTTTGTAAAATTTCATGGTCTTTCTTGTTTGTCTGAAATAGTTTTCTGTAACTACTGTAGACTTCAAGATATCTTAAATACATCTTTTGGGCATTTTGGATCCATTATTTTTGAAGAAGCAACCACCTGGACCGTGTGAACTCCTTTGATCCTTAATATACAGTGTGTTTAAGATAAGGATGGACAGCATGGGGATCTTGGAAACGGTAAGAGATACAGCATTGGTTAAATGGGATGAAAGTTGGCTAGATATTTAGATAGTTACAGAGATATTTAAAAAAAAGTAGATTTCTCGATTTTCTTTATTTTTTCTTTCCTTTATTTGAAGAGATATCAGAAAACTAAAACCACTTTTCCATTGCCACTTTTTGATATCTATTAAAATATGCTAACAAAATTCCTATACAACGTTTCAGTTTCGAGTAACCACCATCAACCTCATTTTTTAAATAGGCAGAAAAACAATTGAAAATTGTTTTGGATAGCTCTTGTTGTCATGATTCTACTGATGTAAACATGATGGGGTTATTTTGATTTCTTATGCTATAAATTAATGCATTCTGCAGTACCCTGACCTGCACGATCACCTGATCTAACACTGTTAGATTTCTTTCCTCTTAGGTTATGTCAAGAATCATGTGCTCAACTAAAATTTTGAAGCTGAACAGCAATTATTACAGTTGGTCACAGCAGCGTTCAACACAAAAAAATCAAAATGCCAACAAAAAGGTCCTATAAATAGCCAACTTTCATTCCATTTGACGGATGCTGTATCTCTTACCGTTTTTAAGATCTCTATGTGCATCCTTATCTTGGACACACTGTATATATAAAACTTTACAACTTCCCATAAAAATCTGTTAAATAGGTTTTAATGCTAGGTTTTTGTATTTATCATCTCTAGTAACTGGACTATATATAGCAATCTTTACAAAACAATAAAATTTAGCAATATAATTAACAATACATACTTGATTTGTATTCTCTATGGTTAACAAGAAATTAAATTTATTAGTGAATAAGAACATCTTTTCTAGCAATTGCCTTTTAAGTTAACAATTGCTAACTTGGATAATCTTCCTTAGTGAATTAAGTTGATTAAGGGTGGATCGTTTTAAAATAAAACACATTGTATAGTTAGTTGTTAAAATATATTTTATACAGTGCAGTCCCAAGGTTGCTGCAGCACACCTCAAAGTGTGCGATGTTCGTCACAGCTCTTATACTCTGATCACTCTTGCACGATTTATTCAAATGCTGTTATTTTCAAAGTAAAATATCAAATGTCACTGAAAATAAAAATATGAGGTACAGCTTTTGCCAAATTAAATGAGAATTTGAAGAATCTAAATTGCTTAATAACTTTTGTGCATTGTATGTTTCTATTACAATAAATAAAAAGATGAATTTTTTAGATATTTACAATACATAATTATAATAAAAACTTGTAAAGTACAGTAATTATTATACAATTCAAATCCAGATTCTCATTTAATTTGACAAAGACTGTACATAATAAAATACTTATTTAAATAGATTGCTTTTTAATGAAACCAATTATTTCAAAATTTACTATTCAGAACAAAAGAAAAGTCAAGCTGTAACTAAATCTATCTACAATATATTTTACATTTTTATGTTATATGAAGCTACTTAATTGATCGTGTTTAAAAACAAAAATAAATGTGTATTATAAATATAGTCAGTAACAAAGTAATGAGTTCTAATAGTTATTTACACACCAAGTGAGTTAGGAAAATGTTTATTTACTAGAAAAAAGTTTAGCTCCTGAGCCCATAAGGGGGAGGGAGATAATTTCTTCAAGTGAATAAACATTTTTAACTCATGTCGTTTATACAAAATTTTATTCAATTTTGACGAAATAGTACAATAATAGCTATTATACAGGGTGTCTCAAATTATACAGGATGTCCAAAGATCGACTTAACAATAGGTGTGAAAGACAAAAAATTTTCGAGTTGAAGTCTGAGCCTGTGGAGATCAGCTCTGCTTGATTAGAAACTAATTTGCGCCATATTTTTATTTTTGAAAAATCAAGTAGGCTTTGATAGGTATCAAAAACTTATTTTCGGTGTAGCTAAAGTACCTTTTCCGTGAGACATCAAAAAATCTTATAAGCAAAAGTTGTTCTGAATGCAAATTTATTCTCAAATACCAAATTTGAAAACAATCGGCACAATTTGATTTTTCCTTTGATTTTTAAATTTTGCAAAAGTGAATTTAAAAAAATAGATTTTATTGGTACTACTAATTACAGATTGCAGGAAAGTTTACTCTATATAATTGCCAGCTGACTGAACACATTTTTCAAGATGAACTTTTAAAGCAGTGGCAGTTACAAAGAGAAAACCTTCGTGGAATTGCAAAAAAAACAAATTTTCAATTTTTGCACAATAAAGTAGTATTTTTTCCTTAATCAATTGATTTAGAAAAAAATCCTGCATATGGTATCATATTTCACAGTCTTATAAATAAATGTGATGGAACCTCTGACGGTTTTTTGTTTTTCTGGCAAGCAATACATTTTTTTGAAACATGTGAAGTATACTTTTTTGGTAGAAAAATAAATGGCTCATCTAATTATGGTATCGAAATTTAAGAGTTTACAGGGAAAAGGTTAGAAAGAAAAATCTAAGTAGCCTGAGGTGCATTAGCTAAACACACAAAACTAATGAATGTAGGATGGTGTCATATAGGGAGATGACATATGAGGGCAAATTCATAATTAAATGCAAAAGCTATTCAAACAAAAATTTCTTTTTATTTTGTTAACGCAAACTTCAATTTCTGCTGTAACTTCAGAAACCATTATGAATTTTTTGCCAACAAGATGATTTTTTAATTTTGGAAAGAAAAAAAAGATACCAAGCCAAATCTGGCGAATAAGGTGCGTCAGGCAGCAATTCATAGTGCAAATATTGCAAATTTGATGAGACAATCTCCAATGTGGGTGCTGGATGAAAGAGTACTTTCTTCTTTGCCTGGTGTAGGCGTTTCTTTTTAATTTCAGCATCCAAACAGTCCAAAAGTGATGCATAATGTTTCCCAGTTATTGTTTTCCCCTTCTGTAGATAGGCAATTAATGTTACACGTTTTGCATCCCAAAGAATAGTTGCTATGATTTTTTCAGCTGATGCTATGGTTTTTGCCTACTTTATAGCACTTTCACCATTAAAGACCCATTGTTTTGATTGTTCTGTGATTTCTAGTGACACGGCCATGTTTCATCAACCGTTATTAATCTACGAAGAAACTCACTTATACATGTCCAAACAATGCTTTGAAATGCCAGTGCAAGTTTGCTTTTGGTCAATAGTTAGCAAATGTGGCACCCTCTTGCAGAAAGCTTTTTCATGCCTAAATATTCATACAATATGCGATAAACACAAGCATATGAAATGTTTGCTGTGTCAGCTATTTTACTGATTTCCAACCTTCAATCTTTCAATACAATATCATGCATCTTTTTAATGTTTTCTTCAGTAACTGCCTTATTAGGATGACCAGAATCCTGTTCATCTTCCGTGCTGCAATAATCACCCTTAAACTCGTTACACTGATTATAAATCATTCTATCAGAATGAGCAGATTTACCCATGTTTTTTTATAGTCTTTAATAATTTCTTTGTGTATTAAACCTTTCAAATACTGGTATAGTATTCCAAAAGATATAGTGCGTTTATGACTTAATTGCTACTTAGCTTACAGTAAATTTTACAAGTTCGTCACAGCAGGGTGTCATAAATCTGTTTATCTGTGAAGACCTTTTCTAATATTGACACAGGGTTGTATTGAAATGAGTTTTAGTTTCGTAAATACTTTTAAACTAAAATGTTAGAAATATAAATTATTTCAATATGGTCCTTGGTTTACCCAATTGTCTGTGACACGTGCCACTGCTTGTATTTATTGATTTTTATGAGGGACCCGCTGTGAAATACTTACGAAGTCAAAGTCATAAACGCACTATATCTTTTGGAATACTATACTTATGTAATTACCGTATGTATTTCGGATTTTTCCAGTTTGTATAGGAAAGTAGCTTTGACTGTCAAACAAATACTGATTGATGTAACAAGCTGAAATTAGATATGTAGCCTTTCAAAGGTTGCATTTTTGAATAACAAAAAAAATTAATTTATAGTAGCACATTTCATAGCTTTTGCACATACTTATGAATTTGCCCTTCTACATGAGATTACAAAATTTGAACAAAATCGAACAGTTTTTTAAATGCAAAAAAAAGTAGGGTGCCCATTTTAGGGCCCTTAACTCTTTTAACATTTGAAAAATCAAAAACTTGAGAAATATGCAAACCTAGGTTCTTGATTTTAGTTAGTACAATGTTAAATTTGATTACTGATTATTTTTGTAATAAGATGCATATCACATTTAACAATGCATTCAAATATTAACTAATTTCTTCATTAATTCTGTTATTTTATTACAGAAAGACATCAAAGATAAGGAAAACTGTCGAAGCACAATATTTATGGATGACAGTGAAAATGGACCGTTAGCTGTACCTTTACCAGTAACTCCACGAAGACCTCTTAAAGGAACACCAAGTGCTAGTAAAAGCAGAGCACAAAGCCCACATAATGCAGCTAATAAATTGACCACTGCGCCATCATTAAAATTACTATTCTGAGCTTTTTAACCTTTTTTGATTTAATATACTTGTAAATGTTTTATAAAGTTGGTGTCCTTTATTTACTTACTACTTATTTAATGTACAATTTTGTTTCTTTTTGCATCTGGTTTGTTGTTTTTGTAAAAAACTTGCTTTTAAAAATACTGACATTATCAATCTTCACACATTTCTATTTATAAAATGTCATCATTATTAGCTTGAAAAGTGAAAGAAAATATTACAAACTTTTTTATTTTAAATATTTGTAAATGTGTTATAAAGTTGACATGTTTTATTTACTTACTACTTATTTAAGGTACAATTTTGTTTTTTTTGCATGTGGTTTGTTGTTCCCGTAAAAAATCTGCTTTTAGAAAAACTGACATCCATCTTCACATATTTCTATTTATAAAATGTCATCATTATTAGCTTGTAAAGAGAAAGAAAATATTGCAAGTCAGTATTGTTAAGTATTTTCTTAATTTCAGTATAATTCTTATAAGATTTTGCTATTCCGTATTGGTGCTTATTAATATTTATAATGTACCTGTAAAGCACTGCAAAATGTGAAAATTTATTTTTATAAATATTAAAGAGTAAAAACTAAATTATTTTGTTTGAGTCTTCTGTTATAATGGAGAATGTGTATATTTCTTAATTCTGTTTATTTTTAAAAAACAGTAACAAAGTAAGCTTTACGAAAGCATTAAAACTTATTTTGATTATTATTTTCCAAGAAAAGAATTCTCAAAATTCTAGATTTTCTCACAGCATCTGCAAGATCCCTACTGGCCATCATGTGATGTTATTAATAAATGTTCAAAGTTAACTAGACAAGGACAAACAGCTTTGCAACTATCACTTCCACATTATTAAAAATAATAATGTTTTGTCCATCTGAACTAATTCAGCTAGATACTACTAGGTTAGGGGACTAGTATATTTCTGAAGAATAAAGCTCTAGCCTCAGTGTTATTTCTAGACAAGAATTAATACTAAATTATAAAATAAACATCCCTATAGATAAAACATTCAAATGTTTTTCTGCTGTAAATTATAGGTTGTGTGGATTATGGGAATTTTGTGTTTATTTAGTATTCAGACTGTCGAAACATTATGTTCACAAAATCTTAGAAATAATTGTTTTAATTTTATACATAAAACTGTTGGGAAAATTTCATAATTTATGTTTTAAGCTATTATTTAATATTTATTGTTAATTGCATTTTATACTAAGAGATTGTCATAAATTCATTGACCTTTGGTAATATGGAATCTAAATTAAAATCTTCATGTAACAACACGTTTTGTTCCATGTAAGATTGTAATTCAAAACTAAGAAAAAAATCGAAATCTTAATTTTCATGCTTTCCCAAAACAAAAGTTACATGAAGTTGAGATTTTTAATATATAAATATTTGTAGGTATGTAGAATCAAATCACTAAGATCATTTGTGTAATTAAGTTTTAGTTTACTTGTAATGTTTTTTAAAGATAAACTATAATAAAGTTAATTTTCATAAATTGAGTCTTGCTTTTCTAAATTTTTCCTTCATTCAAACAATAACTTCTGACACATAACCCTAACATACCTTGAAAATTTTGAATGGTATTTAAAATTACTGCATTTAAATAAGTGAATATTTTGAAAAAGTGAAGCCTTATGCTTACTTTTTTAGTATTCCAAATGGAATTGACACAATAGCGGCAGGTAGATGCCTTCTCCTGTCAAAATTAGCTAACTTTAAAGCACATGAAAACTTAAATTTCAATCGCCTGTAAATAAATAATGCATGATCATGTGTCATGGAATCTAAGTTGCAGGAACTTTTCTAATCGCCGCTTGGGGGTGTCTATTTGAATTTGTGGCCATTCCCTGTGGGAGTTTCCATAGTACTAAAATGTGTTTAGCATATTTTCTTCATAATTCTGTAAAAAGAAAAAACAGAATTCTTCTCTGGAATTCAAATTTGAAATTCATTAGGTTACGAATCAAACAATTTTGGTCAGTATACAAACTTGGCATCTGATAAAAACATATTCACTGTTGTTGATTAAGTTTTTCAGATATCTAAATAAATATTTGTTTCTGTCTCATTAAACGCACCAATTTATACATGAACTAAATAGCTAAAGACTTTAGACCTCTCTTACAATGCACAGCCAATTAAGAAAATGATAAAATAGTAATCTTTTACATCTTGTATGATAACAGAAAAATATCAAAATGTTGTCGATAATTTAGTTATCTTATTGACTAATTATATGTTCAATTATAACTGATACGGACAAGGTTGAGTTTGGAGTGAGTAAAGCCAGTAAGCAAGGCAAACTTGATGTCACTGATAAAGCATACAAAGTATACAGCGTTTACGATGTTTATGGTTTGTATACGTTGTATATGGTTGTGGCAGAATGACAGTTTGAGTATTGTAAACCAGGCTGTTTATCTATCAATTCAGTTTGTAGAATCTTATTGACGCTTAATGTACTTTAAGGTTATGATTTTATGACAGTATGAGCTCATGCTGTTGTCTTATTTTTGTAACTCTGCAAATATAAGGAAAACTTGATTTCTTTTTAACAAAACAAAACTAATCGGTAATAAACGTTTATGCAAAATTTTTGATCATGCAACGGCGTCAAATATAGCCGCAGGTACGGCAATTTTCAAAAAAAAACCACTTCTAATTTAACAAAATATATACAGATAGAAATGTATTGTATAGGCGTGTAGGTATAATTTGCCCCTCTCTTAACTCGAACATTTCAATTGCCACACCGAACAATTTTGCAGCATCAACTTGTACCTACCCTATAAGTGTAACAGTACATGAAAATAATCTACACTTTATGTATATCATGTATTATAAACAAAATTATAAGAACAAAAACAGTCAGTATTAAATCTTACAAAATCACTCAGAAAATGTCACTATTACTTATCTAATTAAATTAAAATCGTCTTAATTTTTGCAACTGAACGTTCCTTCTTATAGCCATCTTTCGTATTCGCCTCCAATATTCCTTTGAATTAGGATCAAGTTCTTCTAAGGGTGGTGGAGGTCCAATTCGTATTTTCCACAGCCAATCTGGATACTCGCTATCTGGCTTAAGCTGTACATCTTCACCAGTTTTAAATATGTTTGTACCACAAGCATAATTAACCAAGCGTTCAGGATCAGTCTCTACAGGTAATTGCTTTTTCTCTATCGTAGGACCAGCTTTTCCCAATTTCTTCTTTTTTAGTGCTCCTCCCATTACTCCTCCGCCTACAATGACCCAATAACTTTAATTTACTTCATCATTAATTTTTATAGTAAATTATAACCTGCAGCTTTCGCATAATTGTTTCTTGGACAAAACAGGTATAGAGGCTGCAGTGCTTTTTGGTTAATACTATTAAACAGTGGATAAATCCTTGATATACTCATTTTATTTGCTAATAAACTAAAAACTACAAAACTTTTAAGTGTGTTTCAATTTAAATTGATTTAAATGCAGTGTGGTTACTTTATAGGTTAGATCCTTACATAACCAAAATAAACAACGAAACGTCAAATGTCAAAAGAGATAAAGAATTTTTTGTATTTTAAAAAAGGCAGCATATATAAAAAGCAATAAATATTAATAATTAATAATAGTAATGTGATAATACAAAAATAACGGAAGGTTTCACCTAATATTAAGTTCTAATGAAAGGAGGTACTGAAAGTAAATGCCAATCAGCAGTAGTGCTGCATCTCTTGTAAGTGTTTTAGCAAGTGCCAGTGATCTTCAATATACTATTTGATATATCATTTAAGCATTAATATTCATTCTGCAATAACAGTTATTAAGTATATAATATAGAAAGGTGCATAGTGGGGTCATTCAACCACTGTGTATTGACATTCTCAAATATCGCTGATATATAGTAATCTAAAGCCTCTAAAGCCATATTTATAGAATCGTTAGTATTAATAATTGATCATTCATAACTGTAAATAGTGATTGTGATGATAAATAAAACTTGCATACATGAAAAGTATTAAAAACCATAGTTCTCTTACTTATAGTTACGTTAGGGTTAGATGTTGCGTCTGGTGTTAAATACATTGCAAACTTCTATACTTAAACACGTTTAATTTTTGATGCATGACTATAAGTATGGCTAAAAGCATTTAGTAGCTACTAGCATTTTTTAATGCCAAAATATAGCACATAATTTCTAAACCATGCTACTATATGTCTCAAACTTTTTACAGTTATTAAATTTTAGTTTAAAAGATAAGATTTTCCATAATATTATTAATTAATCTGTTCTTTTTGTTTTTTAATTTTTAAATAGTTTTATTTTTAAACTTTATATTATAAATATTTTAGGAAAGAAAGAGAATATTTCGTATTCGAGGTAGTATATCCACATCGTCTACTGAATATGAGAAACCACCATCAGATAAAAACTTCTTGACAATTGAACCTGCTTTACCAACTGCAGAAATCTCAAGAAAGTTATACAAAAGATCAAATAGTACGTTAGGATCAGGTCCTACGAAAAGTCATGATTCACTTTGCATACCTGAAAGCGTTGCTTTGCAACCTTACCCTGATGGAACAGTTCACATATTACGAACACCGCAAGAGAAGGAGAAGAATCCTGATCGAATTAGTTTAGATAGAAGAGGCCTTACTATACTACCAATTTTAGAAGATGAGGCTAATTTAAGATTACTTTCACTTCAGCACAATTTAGTTAATAATTTAGAAGGATTTAAACATCAAACGTTCCCTTTTCTAGTATTTTTAGATATTTATGATAACCAATTAGAAAAAATTCACTGCCTAGATAGACTGGAAAATCTCAGAGTACTTCTAATGGGAAAAAACAGGTAAGACGTGTTTTATAATCTTGAGTTGATTCGTTCAGTTAAAATAACTTTATGGTTTTTACTGCATTTTTATTTCTGATACAAGTATTTAAAATCTTTAGAGTTGATTTTACAAAAACGAATGCAGTAAACTATGTATACAAGACAGTATTAAAATACTAAAGGTATTCAGCATAATAAAAATGTTTTGTAGTTTTAGGGAAAACCTTTGCATGTATTTCTTATGATACGACATCATTAAAATCTCAAGCTGTTGTTATTAACCTTGTAAAACACTCATAAATAAAGTGGTACTGTAAACTTATTTAACTAGTGAAATGTTTCGCATGCAAATAGATATTTACACAAATTATATTAAATTTAGTTTGTACTTCAAGATCCTTTGACATGCAATATTTCTATAAATAAATTTAAAGGTATCTTTATTTTTCTCACGTAACATTCATTTTGGTTGTTTCCTGGTGTTAAGTGGTGTTTGTAGAAATCCTGAAAAAAAACTTAAATATAAAGAGAAAATTTGTTAGTAATTGTTGTACATTCTTAACTAAAACATTTTTAAATTTAAACTTATGTCAGTTTAAAATATAATAATTAGAAAACTTGCCTAATAATAGATGTGATGTTTAAATATTAAAATCGACAAACTTGGAAATTTTATAAAATTTTGTGTATTAAAGTTATTGATGTAGTATTGTGAACTATGAATCTTTGTTACAGACATTCTTTTATTTCTACAAGTGTTTTTAATTACTAATTTTATATAGATATTTGATTTCTTTTTCAATTTTTTAAAATGTTTTTCACTTGGTGATGAATGTCTTAGAAGTTCATTGCAGCATATTTCTAATAATTCTGATATTGGTATGTATGTTTTTTTTTTCTATAATACCTGTCAAGTACTTGAAAGTACTTACTGTAATGTATCTGCTATAGACTAGTAAACTGAGATACTGACTTGAATTATGAAATATGTTAATATTATGTGTATCCCAGAGGCAAACTATGTTAAGTCCAAATTTAGCAAAATTGGGGTAAGAATGTTAAGTTTAAACTAAATTTTTTAGTAGATAACTGTTAATAAACATTAGTCTCTAGGTTTAAACTATCAGCATTTCCAGTAAAATTAATTTTTGGATTTAACTTAGTTTGTTTCCGAGGTACAGATATAGAAATAAAAAACTCGACTCCAATTGAAAAATAGTTGCTTAGCATACATGTTGTCACCTGGGACAATAATAATAGGTGATCTATCAACCCACAGGTCACAGGTTTGATCCTGGGTGAGGTCCTAAGACTTTTTACACAGATCTGTAAAAACAAGAGATGTAAAGCAGTGGGTTTCATGTGACTACAAGAAGTTGCATGTTGGTCGAGTCAAGTTTTGTAAAGTTTTGAATAATAAGCGAATTAAGAAAATGGTTTAAGTTAAGCCTTAAATAAAAGAAATTGGATTAGTGTTTGTCTTTCATTTATGCAGCATTCAATGAAACCAAAGAAAAATAGTACTTCTTCATATATTTCTGTATGAAATAGTCTTTACTGCTACTTAATATGTAATAGCTTAGTATGCTGCAGATGAAAACAATAAAATGCAACAAATACACGTTTCTCTGGCACTTTTAGAGTTGTAATGGTTTTTACCACTGTTATTATTAGATCAAATACCATGTTGTGTAAAATGCAGAAATCCAGACAAGTTGCAATATTGATTTCAGCAGGTATGCCAAAAAATAATTTTTAACACAACGCAAAGGCAGTTACCTAGTTTAGATGAACTGTGATTGCAAATAATGGAGCATAAACTCGTTTCATACATCTCCACACAAACAAATCTAGAATTGACAAGTCAGGTGACCTAGCTGTCCAAGGGATATGATTACCATTTTATTTTCTATCCAGTTATTTCCAAATTCAAGATGTTCTGAATGTTTCTTCCATTGTGAAGTAGGGTCCCATATTGTTGAAATCATAGTTTATGCCTAATGGTTAGCGGAATATCTTTTAGATAATTGTTAAATTTCCAATGTCTACTTTTAAAGAGATTGGAAAATTAAAACCACTTTTCCATTGCCACCATCATCAACATCATTTTTTTAAATACGCAGAAAAACAATTGAAAATGATCTAATGATCAAGGCTTATTTTGGTTTTGATTTTTTTGTGTTGAACTGTAATACTTGCTGTTCATCTTCAAAATTTTGGTTGAGCATATGATTCTTGACATAACCCCAGAGGAAAAAAATCTAACGGTGTTAGATCAGGTGATCATGCAGGCCAGGGTACTGCAGAATGCATTAATTTATAGCATAAGAAATCAAAATAACCCCATCATGTTTACATCACTAGAATCGTGACAACAAGAGCTATTCAAAACAATTTTTAATTGGTTTTCCTCCTATTTAAAAAAATAAAGTTGATGATGGTTACTTGAAACTGAAACGTTGTACAGGAATTTTGTTAGCGTATTTTAATAGAGAACAAAAAGTGGCAATGGTTTTAGTTTTCCGATATCTCTTCAAATAAAGGAAAAGAAATAATAATAACGAAAATCAAGAAATCTACTTTTTGCTAAATATCTCTGAAACTATCCAAGATATCTAGATTTAGCAAACGCCAACAAAAAGGTCCTATAAATAGCCAAGTTTCATCCTTATCTTGGACACACTGTATAACCAGAAAATGGAGAAAATTCTCTATTTGATAGGATAACAAAAAATGTATCATGCAATTTAATAAGAAAAAAAAGTTTACTACTGCCCCCTATTGGAAAAATTTGATATCAAACATTTTTCATCTAGTTAATTGTTTTGCATCATTCAATTTTTATTCAGGATTTTCTGCTGTATATTATAGTATTCCAAAAGGTATAGTGCATTTATGACTTACTTGCTACTTAGTTTACAGTAAATTTTATAAGTTCGTCACAGCAGGGTGTTATAAATCTGCTTATTTGTGAAGACCTTTTTTAACATTGACACAGGGTTGTATTGAGATAAGTTTTATTTTCGTAAATACTTTTAAACTAAAATGTTAGAAATATAAATTATTTCAATACAGTCCTTGGTTTACCCAATTGTTTGTGACATGTGCCTTTGCTTGTCATAAACGCACTAGATCTTTTGGAATACTATAACGAAGATACAGGCTTGGTCCTGTTTCTGCCATATACTGTATAGAACAGAAAGATTTATTAATTTTTGCTTTAAATTAAATTAATGTTGTTACAGCATGGATTCAGAAATGCTTGATCATGTATAATCTTCTTTTCATACTTCCTTTTGCCCTATCTGGGCGTCAGAATTCTGTTGTTTAATTGCCATCTCTTTTAACGTTTTTCCTTTAACTTTTCCTGCTTCTGCCATTTGTTGCATCCATGTTTTTCTTGGTCTTCCTCTTTTTCTTTTCTTTTCATCTTTGACTTCTAGTACTTTCATCACCAATCTGCCATTGTTCATTTTCATTATACAGCGTTCACGATATATAAATAGCTGTGGAAGAATGACAGTTTAAGTATTGTAAACCGGGCTGTTTATCTATTAACTCAGTTTGTAAAATCTTATTGACGCTTAATGTGCTTTAAGGTTATAATTTTATGACAGTTTAACCTCACGCTGTTGTCTTTTCTTTGTAACTCTGTAAATTTAAGGAAAACTTGATTTATTTTTAAAAAACAAAACTAATCGGTACTAAACGTTTATGCAAAAAAAAAAGAAAACACTTCCAACCTAACAAAATGAAAGCATGACCCAGAAACATCGTGAACGGAGTATATATGACTGTACCAATTTAGCGTTCTTTTTGTTACCTTATGTGCTGTTGCTTCCTGGTTTAGTAGGTCTGATATCTTTGTTCTTTATTCTATTTAGATAAGTCTTTCCTGCTATTTTCCTTAGTTGTTTCATCTCTGCTGCTGTTATTGATTTTTCATGTTTACTAGTGGCTACCCAAGATTGGCATCCATATAACAAAGTTGGAATAGTATTTTTTTGAGTACCTGAAGTTTCACTTGTTACCCAATCTCTTTCTTTCCGAATATTGTGTGATTTAAGCTGAAGTAGATTCTAGTGGCTTTCCTTCTTCTGTTAGCATCTCCCAATCTATTTTTAAAATAGTAGTCTGTTTTTTCATGATATTCTTACCTCTATTTTGGTTTTTTTCAGTTGTATTCTGATCTTATTGTACTCATATTTTTCTCCATATTCTCCAATCTCTATCTCTATGCTCTTACTATTCTGTGTGCTGTGTCCATTCTGGTTTCATTCTCATTTTTATATCTTTAAACAGTGGTTTGATTTCTCTTGCATACACAAAGAAGTAATTATACTCTTGGCAACTCTGCCTTCAGCTATGTATGTGTATTTTTTCCTGTAGGGTTTGTTCCCAGAAAGTGTTTCTGTTTCTGTTTATAATTTTCCTCTACAGTCCATGCCTCCACTTATATCATCTCCAATTCTGGAGTTCTAGATCCCTGAGGCACTTTTTTGAATGACACCCAACATGTGGTTGTCAAGATGTAAACCATTCTGTATGCAATTTGTTGGAGAACCACATGCTGGGTCACATATTTTAAATAGCTATTGAACAAGAGCCATAGATTGGGTCTGCTAGCAAATAACATGTTAATAAAATCAATTTTTTGGAACATTGAACATATTCTAACTGAATCATATTTCTTAAAATCTTAAATGGTCATAAAGAAAATTATATGTAATGTAAGCTGACTCAGTAGAAGATTGTATGAATGAATTCCAAGATGAGTTTTTTGATAATTTTTAAATATTATGTTGTATGGCAAATTTAATAATTAAAATATGAATGAGTTTCAGGTAGAGTACTTTGATGATACAAATTTAACAGATAAACGCCCAACAAACATAAATAAAAAGGCCAGATTCTGACCTCATAGTATGCTACCTTTAGTACCCTGTACTGGGACGACACTGGCAAATAGTAATGGGCCTGATCATATACTACTACCAGTACTTATACCTGCGTCTTGCCATAGATGACCCATTACAGTGCCAGTGCAGTGCCAGAGGTTTACACAGGCCCATTAGATGAAGTACACACACATTTTATATTTTACCTTTACAATGCCAGCAGTATACCAGTAATAAAGAAAATGATCCTGCCCGAGGAAAGGATGCTCCCGGCTACATTTTTGATTTTTAAATAAAACTTATTTTAAATTTTTTTAATTTTAGCCATAAGCATCCTTTCTTCGGACAAGCTCACGTATGTCTTTGTTATTTTAAATCATAAATAATACAAGCATATAATTTTATATAATTTATAATAAATATAAACACAAAGATCCTACTGTTTCCCCACAAATAAAAGTTCAAAAGATCGTGCAAGCATTGACCATCATTTTTGTTCTTGTTTGGATTCATCATAGAGGATAATGACAGTCAATACTTGCCTACTTCATGCTGTTTAGTGATTATATACAAAGCTAATACGACATTAGCAGCATGAAAATACTAAGGTGCCAGTTAATAGTAATGACTCGACATGCCGTTTTTATTCAAAAATTAAATATTTCTAAAATGGGAAATATAGAAAGAATTTGTTTAATTTTTAGTGGGGTTTATATATATATATAATAAATAAACTTAATATTTGGCTGTTTGCTGGGTGCGCTGCGGTTGTTACAGTTACTATATATGTGGCCAATGGCTGGCTGAGCTAAGGCTTCCAATGCCGGCTTTGTTATGGTTACTAGATATGTTGCCATTGACTTCTGCCAGTATTTATCATGGTTACTATATATGTGGCCATTGACTGGGTGAGCTAAGGGCGCCAGTGCCAGCATTTAGCCATTAATGCCAGAGGAAGACCGTATGCTGGCCGTTATATGCATGTCAGGGTAGAGTGAGGACATGCTTGTCAAACATTTGTCAAAATTTGCATTTTAGGTTAGAGAAATAGATGACACAAAGGAAAACAGAGGCTTAAAATCACAAAACAAAATAGAATCATAAAACAAATATTACACTATATTATAATAGTCTTGATTTTGCAGTAATAAATCAGTTACAATTTATCCAATGAAAACTAAAAAGAAAAATGGTCAGAAAGGCTTCTGCGCTAATCAGAAACGTAAATGTGCAAATCTGTTAGAATTATATTGGAAATCCTTAATAACCTTAACATTATGTCAATGCTAAGTATCCTAGCAAATTAATTTATAAAAAAGGTATGCAAAAATATGTCTAACTCTCTTGCCAAGGTAGTAAAGGAGTATGATACTTTTGTCTTTTTTTGGGTCTTCATTCTACCTTGACATTGATCTGTCAAATTTTATCATTAAGGAACTCTAGTTTCAATCTACTCTAATAGACATTATTAAAAAGTATTGTAGGAAATAAGACCCTATGGAAAATTGTGTATGTATAAATTATATTTACATATCTTGCTACCATTTGAACTGTATTTCCAGTATGTAGAGACCAGAAATGAGACATTTTTTATCTGAATTTTTAAACAATCTCAGAATCGTCTAAAATATAATAATGAAGTTTGTTGTGTGTGTGTATTATTTAAAAATCATCTTGTCAATTGAAGGGGCAGATGAATAAAGGTGCTATGTGACATTTTTACATTTTTTAAGATTTTAGTGTGAATAAAGATGTTATGATGTGTTTTAATTACCTATGGTATACCTTTTCTAGTCAGTCAAGCGTTAACTAATTCCGGTATAAGATATGAAGTACATAAAGGTGCTATGTAACACAATTTAAAAATGTCACATAGCACCTTTATCCATCCACCCTTTCAATTGTTAATAATAATTTACAGTTTTAAAGACATTGTTTTGTTTTGGGAAACTTAAGATTCCACAGAAAATGCTTAAATATCATTTTAATTATTATAAGTAGCTTATATTCTATTTTAATTGTTCACAACTGTTTTAAAGTTAATTTCCATTTTAGTCTTCTCTAAAATAAATTTAACTAGCTTTTCATGTTTATTCTGTCAGGTTGCTTCCTGTAAGTTTGAACCTCAACGAAGCATCTAAAACAGTGGGGTCATTAAAATTAGTTGTAATAGATTCTTGTATAATTCTTATTTGCAAAAGTTTTAATTTATAAAAAGGTTATTAAAAAATTAAAGACTTAATAATAATTAAATTATTTCATTTTAATTTACTTTCAGTATAGATGAGGAAAAACTTGAAAATTGATTTTCAAAACTTTCCGCAAGTTAAAATTCCAGAAATAGTACAATAGTCTGTAATTTCCTGTTTAAGTCTGGGTTGTATTATATAGGTTATTTGTGCAGACTAACGGTAAGAATTAATTGGCATTTAAATTTATTCAATAATAATGCATTAACATGAAAGGCAGTGCTTTTCACCAGCTGGTTCTTTTTAATAGCTTGTGCTATTTTAAAAGTTTTTAATTTGTATTATCTTAATTACGATTGGTTCTGATTAATTAAAGAAGTTTGTCCTTTCCTTTCATGCTCCTTAAACAACCAGCTAAATAATCATAAAAACTAATTTATCTATGTTACCTATTGTTTAGTGAGTTAACAGAATTCATTGATGCTTGTTGTGAATGTAATGTTTTTTGTAGGATTAAAAGAATAGAAGGGCTAGAAAATTTGATAAAAATAGAAGTATTGGATCTTCATGGAAATCAAATTGTACATGTGAATGGTTTATCTAGTTTGAACCAATTGAAAGTATTGAATCTGGCTGGAAATCAAATTCGAAGTATTGGTGCCTCTGATTTAAAAGGCTTAGTATCACTTCAAGAATTTAATCTTAGAAGAAATAGACTTAAGAAATTGTTAGGATTTGGTGAAACGCCTAGTCTACAAAAATTATTTTTAAGTAATAATGAATTACAATCGTAAGTATTGTCACTTTTATTTTATTACGAAGAAGCGAGGAGATAAAGTTGTAAGATTGTGCATACCGATAAAAGATTCTGGTATTATATGTAACTTATAATCTCAAGACATCATTATTTGCTCAGCTTAGACCATTGACTGATATTGTGATGTAAAATTACAGTAATTTATTTTCTTCATCACTTACTATGCCATAAATTACCATTTCATTCTTATCATTTCTAATCCTTCAGTAATTAATTTGATAATTTATGCAGTAACCTACCAGCTCACATCAATCACTGGACCCTACATAGTTTCAAATTAAAAGCTAAATTTGAAATATTTTGAGAATGACTTTTTTGTAGAGATGCAATGACTTTTGATAAATTGTTCTTAGATATTTATTAGTAATATCTTGTTTAGCAGAGCATTGACATCTTTAAGTATTAAATTTCTCTAAAATCATTTTTTCTATTACCTTCTGTTTACTTCCATTCTTTGCATTGCCGTTTTATACAGTGCGGGATTAAAGTATGGAATATTAAAAAAAAAGCAAACTCAACATGTTTTTTTAAAAATGCTGAGATAGGTCGATTTTAGTTTTTAAAAATACACATTAATATGTGCAATTCACCTTCCGACTTTCATTTGTTTTTTAATTATGACATAATCACAAAAAAATTTAAATGACAATATAGATTTTTAGTAGTGGAATCCGATAGTGATTTTTCTTCCCTTTATATTCTGAGAAAAATCGAGCCGAACACTTAATGTTGATATTATCGTATTTAGTGATTTAGTAGAATATTATTAGTATTCTACAATAAACTACAATAATTATGTCAAGAGCCTTGAAGATTGACAAAATGCCTGTTTGCTAGATTTAAAATTTTTCATTTTGATTATTCAGTATGCTGCAAAGGTTGTAAGATAAAAACGAAAGGTACTTCAACAAGCAATTTACGTTCCATTCATGGTCTAAATTATTTGTTATCTTGGATAATACTAACATTTAATCTAATTTTATGTTGTATTTTAATATCATAATTTAGAATCATTTCCTATTAAATATGATAGTATCACCATTAAATGTTCAGCTCGATTTTTCTCAGAATTTTTGTTATGCAACTTTAGGATTTATTTGCATGATCATAAAGGGAAGAAAAATCACTATCAGGTTCCACTATCAAAAATCTATATTGTCATTTAAATTTTTTTGTGATGACGTGTCATAACTAAAAAACAAATGAAAGTCGGAAGGTGAATCGAACTTATTAATGTGTATTTTTCTTTCTTGTTGAGTTCCATGCTTTAATCCCACACTGTATAGTATTGTAGCAAAATATTGTTTGTTGTTGTTTCAGTGTGGAAGATATGTGCAGCCTAG